>JAULBM010277781.1:0-16475 GCA_032357055.1 Geukensia granosissima
ACCCGGCCGGGGATCGAACCCACGACCTTCCGCACTCGAGGCGAGCACGCTAACCATTACACCACCGAGGCGGTTAAAAAACAGAAAGGAGTATGCATTACAGGTACAATATATTACAAAAGCTGGAAAATAATGTCATGAGTTGTTGTATATCCAATATTTGATTGATTTTATGCAGAATTGTTTAATAATGATTTGTATAGATCTTCTTTTACTGCTTTTGTTTGCGTTGATATTTTGCCTTTGTCTTCTCGTTGTGGAGGGTTTGGATCTCATTAAACTATGTACCCACCCCATGTCACAAGTGAATATCTCAAGGCAGGGATTATGGTCATAGGTTTGTCTTTGTTACAAGTAAATTTTGTTAACATCCAGTTAAGATTAGTAATATTATTCGTGGACGCGTTTTTTATTTAGGGCGATTTCGAACTTGTCACAAAAAGTTGAATTCAAACCTTGTTGCAAGGCTCGTAGTGACCTTTTAATACGTAAATTCCCTCTTATTTCTTGTGGTTGGAGTGAAGTTTTTTTGAAATTTACCCTAAGTTTTTATTTCTGTTGACATTTCCAAGCTTTTCATAGTTTCCGCATGTCCTTACTCATACTTCCGTTTTACACTGATGGTGGAAATCAATTCTATGGAAAACATTCATATATGAAAGGACTCAAACAATGATATGATAAAGCGGCGAAAAATATTTTGACGTCCATTCTTTTATTAGGTCACAATTCACGTTCGTCACATTACTTTGCTTCAAAACGAGACCACCTAAATACCTTGAAATAAAAAGTAATACGTTTAGCGATTCAGATAAAGAAATTATTGGCAGTTCTTTGTATCATTTTGTTGTTTTCGGAAATGAACATTTAGTTTAAATCTGATTAATAGTCTGTTTTCACTTGAACTTTAGTCCATTTGCGATTTTCATCCACTACTAGCCCCCGAGGGCGGCCGGGGTATAGAAATAAACCGTTCGGTCTTTCCGCCTGCAAAAGGGGCGTCCGTTGGTTCGGCCAAATGTATAAATTCTCAACTCGTCTCGCACGGGAACGTTACCGCCGTGCTCCGTGTTGGGAAAATGCCGCTCTCAGCACTTCAAAGATTCCTTTGCAACAACTCGTATTGTGTGGTGACCAGTTGCTTAGGCTAAATTTCCCGCTCCTACTCAAACAGTTCCAACTTGGCATCCCGTGGATATTAAATTCCCCGGTCTTACACCTGCTAAAAGCCTTTTACGATTTATTATTTGATAACTTGTTCTCGTCCTGAATATGCATGAAATATTTGCTACTAGACGTTAAACAGCAATCAATTATCCACCACTAACTTCACCAAACTTTATTTCTTTGTACATTCATTTAAGAGTTTATATAGTCCATATCTCAGCGCAAACTATAACAGATAGGGAAACATTTTCATAGGGACGTAAAGAAAGCACAAACATAAGAGTGGTTTAATATGAAGTTAATCTTGGAAAGAATCAAGGTAAAGTCGATGAAGGATCGTTTTAGAAGTAGGCGCTTTCTAGCCGCTAGCAAATATTTATCTATATTTTAAAATTCAATTTAAGTCACTGCATCCAAACACCTTATGCCGGCATATATTTTTGAACTTGTTTGCATAATTAGATGAAATTCTTGCCACTGTTAATCAAGAGCGAAACAGCGAACATTTCTTTCGTTCATTCCTATGTTTTCGAAATGTCCGATTTGGGTGATCAATTTAGTCAACAATGAAAATCACAAGATATGTTATAAGTATTTTCAGAATGAGAATCACATGTAATTATATTTGTAATTTACATTGCTTCCACTTATCCATTACATTACCATTACTTGCAAATTTGAGCATTAAATTACCATTACTCAAATTTGTTGATGTAATGCAATACACATTACTTGAAAACATTTATATACAGATACAAATACTGTTAGTAAGGTAAATGTTGCACTTCATCATTTTTAAAGTTGCAAAGATATAGTCATATAGCGAACACAGTGTTCTAGGATTTTCCAGAAGGATACCACGGTGAAAATCCATATAAAATCAACTTTCCTACAGCCAATGACTGCTTTTCTAACAAACCCTTACTGCTTATGAAATTTTCAACTTGCCAAGGGAAACTGTAAATAGTACCATACCTTTCCCAGTCCTAAATTTCACTTTCCCGGGTAACGAGAAAGAGGAATCCTAGAACACTGGATTACCTCTCAGGTCTGAATATTTTACCTCCAATACTGAATTGAATGTGTAATGAAATGTTCACATATCAAAAGTTTATTTTATTATGCGTTGTTTGAAAATTAATATTTATGTACATCAAAGATACTTAACCAAAGGAAAATAACCACATGCTTTTGTCAGGTAGTGTGAACATTCAGTTCTGGAAACATATTTGTGTAATCTTTTAACTGGAAAGGACTGAGACACAATAATTAGTCAAAATAGAAAACAACATTATGTACATGTTTGTTTATTTAGCAAGATATGTTGATTGTATTTCCAAATATCAGTTAAATATAATCTTGATATATGTGTATAAAATATCAAAAAAAAATCATTGTTCAAAGGAATAAATAATTTACTAGGAATAAATATACTAAGTTTACATATAACTAACATAATAAACTATGGTTTTAAATACTCATCTCTGTTTTATCTATTTTTATCTATTAATGCATTTTAAACAAAATTGCTTTAATAGATGATATTAATATGCAATATTGAATCACTGTTTCAACGAAAGTTTCAAATACTTCTTGTTGACTCCAGGAAGATGAGATCATATACTTAGCAGAAGATATCAATGTTATGTAAATGGTGAATTACAGCTAATTTGTGTAAAGTAATACATTACATCACCATTACTATTACAACAAAATTAAGCCCTTTACAAATAACTTCACCATTACACCAGCATTTGCCACATTCCGCCCTTTTTTTTACTTAGGTTGGAGGGTGTTAAAGTTGCGAGAAATTTTGTTCGTTCGTGTGAGAACATTGTCTTAAGGCGTTCCCTATATTTTATACATACTGTTTTCTTCCTGAAGTGATGCTTTTAAGTCGCCTATTTCTCTGAGCAACTCTCGGTTTTTAGCTTGAAGAATTTTGTCGTTTGTGGCTGAAATTATAACAAATCATCAAGAATTATTTAATAATACATAAAGCAATAGAATATAATACCAGATACTTGTTTTCAGAATTACTGTTCATGATAAGGCATTCAATTCTTTATAAGAATCAAACAGTTCAATAGTTGATTGCGTTTGAAATATCTTTTCAATTATTGTGCAATATATTCTCTCAGTAAAACAGATGTTTTAACAATTTATACTGAATAAGCTAAGAACTACTATAAATTAAACTACAAACAAAAATAACCACATCAACAACACCGAATGATGGACTTACCTGTTATAATTCAAAAACTGTGTATCTTAAAAAAATTTAAATACCCACAGCATATCAGAAGCCTAATTTCCCACATAAGGTAAAATAAACATTAACTGAACATCAAATGCGACAAAGTGTAGAATTCTACCAGAAAAGGTTATTCCTTTTTCATTGAATTAGAGGTTCAATATAGTGTAGAAAATACATGAGACAAATAGGACTTTGTGTGTAAAATGTGCAATGTTAACCAAATTTTACTTGGAAGCATAGAGAGCATGAAACAATTATGTAACTATTCATATTATTTGATATGTATAAACTGGTCAATAATCTATTTAATTCTTGCATGTATAAGTCAATTCCGGTAAAAAAATCAATATAAACCAAATAAGACATATTCTACAGAACAAGAATAGATTTTGGTGACCTCATGGCTACTACAGCCGTTATACTGTTAATGTAATCTCAGCTATCATGTAAACACGAATACATTCTTGAACATTTTGAAGAACATCTTAATTTAGTTGAAAATTTCGGCAATTTCAGCTCCTTATTGCTACTTTTTCTTTCGTACAAATTGTCATATTTTACAAAATAACTGTAATGAAACACCGGAAATTACGCACAAAAAAATCTAACCGTTACTGAAAAAATATAAACAAAAGCTCACAAGAGCATTAATAAGTTGGTCGGTGCACATAAAAGTCTATTCTTTGTTTACTTCATGCATGTGAATACATTTCTGTAAGAAAAACTTTATTCTACAAATCTACGATCTTTCTACCATGTTTCATTAATTTTAAACAAAATGTTCCTAATTCTCAAATAAAAACTGTCTCGATTTCTATCACAAGCTATCAAAGGCTTAAGTTAGGCTTAAGTCTGTTAGTCGCTAATTACCATACAAACAAATGCTAGATTCAGGAATATGGTCTTACATTTTTTCTGCTGTAACTTGGAAATAAGACTCTTGTTTTCCAGCTGTAAATTGTTTCTTTCTTCAATAAGCATGTGGTTCTTTTCTTGAAAGATCCTGTTCTGGTCCCCTTGTGGAAAAAATAGAATGGTTACAATAACATTTATATCATGTCCAGAATAACCTCATACTACTAAACATAGCGCCATGACGTTAAGCTGTTTTGGAAGAATTTATCAATGTATAAATGCATACGATTTACTAACAAACACAAATAACTATGAAGGACTTTTTACCTCTGATTTTAGAAAAAATATCGTTGAAAGAATGTGTTTTTATCATAAATTTATCAATAAATTATATATGTAAAAAGACAAATGAATTCATTTAATCAAAATTGGGAAACACAAAAGAATCTAATTTCACCCACATCTTGGCCGAAGTAAATGCAACCGGGGTAGAATGATCAAAATTTTAAACACAAATAGACACTCCCGATTTTGACATCCTGATTTGACACTGATTTTGACATTAAGGACTCCATGACGGGTGCTGCGTGCAAGACAGGGGTTGCTTACCCTTCATGAGCACCTGATCCCACTCCTGTTTTGTAAAGGAGTTCATGGATTCCAAGCCTTTGTTCCTTTTGTTTAC
Source organism: Geukensia granosissima (assembly GCA_032357055.1). Lineage (NCBI taxonomy): Eukaryota > Metazoa > Mollusca > Bivalvia > Mytilida > Mytilidae > Geukensia > Geukensia granosissima. The sequence continues at coordinate 4,965 of JAULBM010277781.1, forward strand.
GTTTTCTCTTTTTGTTTCATATTTGCCTTTTCTCTTGGACTATGAACTTTTGATCTCTCACATGGGTATTCTACACTGGACTCGTATGAAATATATTTTGGTCGTGTTTATGTATTTGGTTTAACAGATATTGCCCATTCTAGTGAGCACTGATCGATGTCTATGTTTTCCTTCTACATGTACGAACATTTGTCAAATCATTTAATTTACCATTAAAATATAATTAATTATTGTTTAATTCCAGTCAGCTTGAGATAACAGCTACAAGAGAAACTTTTTTGTTCGCGTCAGCAATACAAAAAATTAAAACAAAACCCCAAAACAAACCTCATGGATTCCTATTTTCGAAAATGTCACATTCAACATGTTCAACGGCTTTATATTTTCTATTATTGTATAATATGTAAGTATCTGAAAAAAAATCGGGTATTTGACCACGGGGAATAAGTAATGAATCCGCATTGCCCCGTTTTACGTAAATTTATCGCATACTTTTCAACAAAATGACGAGTTTAGCAGATGTTATATAACAGGAAATACAGGACCCGTTGCAGTCTACCCAGGATGATAAGCCTTTATTAGGTACGTCTTGTGCAGCCTGGGCTGATATCCCTATATCAAGTGCGTCGCGTACATTCGTGGTAAAAGGAATTTCCGGTCTCTAATTTTACTGTTCCTTACATTACCTTTTACTGTTTACACCGTAACCATATTTTTTTATCTTGTTCTTGCCATAACGGAACTTTTGTTTTGCAGACGACGACAGTAAAATCAAATTTCAGAATATTTCCTGACAATTCACGTCTTTTTTACGTTTCTTCATGCTTTAATTTTGTCTATAAATGCAAAATTTTTTATATAATTCTAAACGCTCTTCATTCTTGTCATTTTCGTTAAAGTTTATGTATATTGTAACTGACAATATTTTTATCAGCCGCAATTATTGTGTAAGTATGCAATAAACAGTTTAAAACATTGACTTTTTCATATTGGCCCAGTTACTCATCTCTCGACTAGCGTTTCGGGCTGATATGGAGGTCTCGTGATGATAACTGGGCCTATATAAAAAAAGCAATGATTTTATTTTTATTTTCCTTACAGCCATGGAAATATGTTCATAAGGTTCTTATAAAATTGATACGGACTAATTAGAACATCTAAGAAAAAGTGTTAAACCGTCTGTTTCCTTGTTATCGATTCTCGGTCAGCAGTAAAAACACTTGACCCTATGAGCCTCTGGTACAATATTACACTAGTGTTAATACAGAAAAAGCCAGTGAAAAACACTAGAATATTAAATGAGTGCTAATTAATTGTAGTGGATACAAAATGTGGATTCACTTGTATTTTGAAGTATTCGTGTGGTATATGTAACTAAGTTTCCCATGAACCTGAAATCCATATCCATTTCCTCGTGATTTATATACACTTCAACAAGTACTTTTTGAAAAAAAATGTGAAGAAAAGAGTTCTAAAACCAAAACGATCTCATTTCAACATTGTTTGATGTTTTTCATTGTTATTAAATTACCAGTACGCTGTGCTTTCGTCATTTTACATTTTATTTTGGAAGCTGCAGTTCTTTACATTCTAAACTTTACTTGTGACAAAGTGATTGCGTGATTACTCTCGCGGTTTATATTCTAGGCTGGCAAATCAAAAGATTTATAAGGTTTGTATATGGTGCTAACAGGTAAGGTAAAATTTATTCCTTCGTTCTATTATCATAGAACCACAGTTGCATGCACGTTACAAATCCGAAAAAAATGTGTCAGTTTATTATATAGCCGGTTAAATTTATAAACTCTTTTTACATCAGAAGTTTTTATTCTGAATATTGCTTTACACATTTAAAATTTATCTATTAATACGTACTTGTTATTTCCAAAACTTCTAAACTAAGTTTATGATTTGACTCTTTCAATTCCTGAATTTTTTTCAGTAGGTGTTTCTCTTGAACATCTGTAATGTATAAGATTTTGAGGCTAGAAATTAAAACATCATTGTTTCATTAAATTCATAGATCAATATTTTATTATTTCGATTAATGTAGCATTTTCAAATCACTTTAGGGATTCAATGGTGCAGGCGTGATGTATGTTGTCCCAGCTATTCATCGAAACATATATACACTTCGTCATAAGATAAGGGCCACCTGATTATTGCCCTCATTTTCGGAATGTCACAATTCAGTAATAAACAAATGTTTATTTTAACATTTTAATGCACGTTTTCAAAATTCATAAAATATGTAATTTATAAAAAAAAATGAGAATATATGACGAAGAAAAAGTGTCTAATTATTCAATTGTGTAAACACACACAGTATTTTTCGTTTAAAAAGGCGTTCTTCAAAAGATAAGGAAATAATTCAATTCCTTTTCAGAAAACATTAAATGCAGATTGTAGTTAATTAATTTAACTTTGAGTTTTTGATATACTCTTCTTCTGTCTTCTTTGTTCAATGATATTTTGTGTATAAACATTTTTCGGAAAACTTTTTTTTCACAATATTTGAATTAACTTTTTGGGTGTTTCAGAAAAATAATCACCCCAAAGGCACAAACGTATATAAAAAATGGTAAGTCATTTTACTCTAAAACATTCATGTACCATAAATCCCTGAAGTTATTGGTATACTACTCTTTCTGGTTTTTTCGTAAAAATGAAATGAAAAAATAGGTGGCGCTTAACTTTTGTCCAAGTGTATATAATTTAAGTAATTGAAGCCACAACGCACAAACACTATGTTTGAGATATATGTACAGCCAATACCTAGCCAGTGTAACTTTCTCTTCGAGAAACGGATCTGTCTGTGAGGTAAACTGTACAGCTATATTTTATGCCTGGAGCTGTGTTCGACGGGTATAAATTGTTGAGTTAGAAAATAGATTAGGACGACTTGAACATCAAATCTGTTTGTCAGATGATGTTGAGGGTAGAAATTACCACGAAATAGGTCGATAAAATTCCTATATCAAAATACAAAATAAAGATGCTACTTTCAAGCAAGTTTTATTGCTTATCAATGTGGGTCATATATAATAAAATGCATACTATTTTCTTTCTGGAGTTTCGCCGTTAATCTTTGAATGTTTGATTGAAGATCGGCATTCTCTTTTGTCTTTTTCTGGATAGTGATGTTTAAAGATCCTGAAATAGTGAAGATTTCATCTCAATTCAAAAAGTCTGTCAACTTGTTTCCAGTCTTTTTTCTTTCATGAGTTACCTAATAAAGTATGAAAATTGTGGGACAATTTGTACTTAATAAATGTTAAATTTTAAATTTTATCATTGAGTAAAATTCCATAAAAACAAATTTGCATTTTTCATTCCAAATCAAAGGAAATATCAAACATGTTTTAATATTTTAAACATAATTTGTTCAGCAGACTGTTTGGAAGGATGAATCATGTCTTTTGGTGCGATTTAAATCTATATATTTTAAATTATAACATATTTTCAATCCGTACTTGTTTCGGACTTTAGATTCTTGTTTTCTGCTTGCAATTCCAGTTTCTTCTGGTCAGCTGATAGTTCTTTCTGTTGATGAACAGTTCGGAGTTTGTCTAAATTTGACATACAGAAAATATCAAGTAAAAAAAGAGGAATGAACATCGATCGCAAGTTAATAAAAATAAAGTATCTTTATAAACAACTCATATTGTCGATATACTTTTAAATGTTTCTTGCAAGATGTAGTTCTATTCACATTTATTTCAAAACGTTTTCAAATATAAATCGACGATTACGAAACAACTGTCTTAATTTATTTTACCCATTAAAGGAATTTATGAAACATTTGTAACTTGGGAGATCGCATTTGAGAGAAAAATTGTTTGAGATTTAGCAACAATTAGAAGTTTAAAAAAATATGTAGTTGTTTTAGAAATTCCTGAAAATGTTGTTTACATCATTGTAATAAAGACATGAGGATTGCGGGAGATCTGCACAGTATGTACGAATATGCATACAATATAAGTTCGAAAACATGAAATTATTCATGAGTGGAAACATTTATTACACATACGTCTGCATTCAAAACAACAAAGATTTCAATATAAAATGGGAAGTAAAGAGTCAGGCTCCCATAGAACAAAACAATGAATGAAGACATCAAAATAAAAATCACACGGATCCTTCTAAAAATCAAAAGTGATATAGCATGCACTGTTGACGGGCAAACAGAAAAAAAATGTATTAAAATAAACATCTGACTTGCCGCTTAAAATAATACCACAAGGAAAATTCAAATATTTTTGTTGCAAGCAGTTTTATTTTACACACCCTTAAAATATTTTATCAAAGCCTTATTCTTCAGGCGCAAGTGTCAGAAGTTGTGAATATTAGTAAATTGATGTACCGTTTTTGCTGAATATTTAGTAATTCATGTAATGAAACAAAAAAGTGTAAATGTTTGTTTTCATAAGGGCCCAGATTTCACTTAATTTGAGCGCACATGCTTATAAATGCATGTTTAAATGTCATATGAAATGCATACATCTTGCACGTCCATTTAGGGCTTGAGCTCATTGTTATTAGACGTTCTGTCATGATATAGATATATAGATATACATTAGCTTTTTCTCCATGTATGCTGAATATTTGAAAATTTATTATAATTTTTGTTTATTTGTTAAAATACAATATGAGGTCAATATCTGAAAGATATCAACATTTTTGTATGAGGCTTAAAATCTGGGGAAGAGTGAGTGCCGTTCAACAGTTTTGTGCCGAATACAAAAAGTGGATATCTTTCAGACATTGATCTAATATTTTGTTTTTATACAGCAGTTATAAAAATATTTAACTTACTACATAATTATTTAATGAACACAATAATAAAAATTCTTTGTCCCTAAATGAGCCCCTGTCTATACAGGAAATGAAAGTGACATTGTACAAAATATCACTTTGTTACTATATTTAGGAAATATAGTTAACAGGAAATGGTCCAGATGCAGTATAAATTGAAGGAATATGTGTTTCTTTGAGATACCAATATACAGTTAATAGACTGTATTTAAAAGTTTAACGCTTGCAACAACTTAATATGAACAACCCAAATCAAATTGCAGCTGGTTGTTAGATGACCGGAGAAATTCCATCTCTTGATCCATATTATCAGCCGTCTTTTGTAGCATGTTATACTTATTTCTTAGATCTGAAAAATTCGTAACAATTTTTAAGGAATTATACATTATAATTTTAAAAAATCAATTTGACAACTATTTATTATTTTGTTTGTCACAATTTAAAAAATGCAATTAGACGCAAAATTTATGAAGCCTTCTTCTTTTAGTATATAACTATTTGTAAAATTAGAAAAAAAATATTACAGTTGCCTGTAATTTTTGGGTCAGACAGCATTAACCGCGCATTGGAGACATGACATGCTCATGAACCTTATCAAAGTACTTGCCAGCCAGTTTTGATTTGTTCAGATTCTCGTAAATGAGTCATATGTTACAAAACGCCATCTATGGAAGAGTTGTTCATTGAATCTTACTGTTCAGTTAAACAAACTCATCCAAAAATGGTACAAGTTCGACTTTGTTGTCAAGACATTAAAACGGGTTTTGTTGGTACAAATTTAAATAAATTTATCTCTTCCGAACACAAATATTAATAAATTTCGGTTACTGCTTTTGTCTTCTTTGATTTTTCCTTTGAGCACTCGTTGGGTGAGGATTCGGTACCCACTTTTCTAGTTTGACCCCACCACATATCTCGTGTGCCTGTCGCAAGTCAGGAATTGTGGTCATTTTTTATCGTTGTGTATATTGTTTTTGTTACATGTACATTTTTGATAATATACAGGTAAAAGGAGTATAATAAACCAGTCCCGTTGTCAGACTTGTCTGACATAAAATTTATTAAACATTGTTTTACACAAAATTGCTGCAAAAGCTAAATTTCCAAATCATTGAAAATACGGATAGGACTCGAAAAGGATTGCACTAAGTTATTTTCCCTGCCGTTGGATTTGAATTCCCATTTCAATTTGTTTTGATTTGAGTGCTTCTTTTGCTTTGTTTGGATCTTGGAGTTCCTTTGTTTTGGTTCTCATACTACTGATGAGAGGTAACTCCTTGGAAATCTTCACATTTATACAAAATAAGTAATTATGTTTTTTATTTTAAGTTTACACGATTTTTTATTTGGGGCGATTTTAAGCTGTTCACAAGGAAAGATAGTCCACCCTTGTTTTATGCCTTGTAGAGACCGCTTCATTTACAATTACAAATGAATAAATTTCCTCTGTTTATCTCGTGATTGGAGTGTAATCTATCCGATATATACCCCATATTTTTTCATTTTCAAATCTAAAGTAAAGAAATTATATATCAGTTTAATAGAACTACATTGAATTTGTTATCTCAGCACAATAAGTAAGATATAGTCCTGTTTTAAATTTAGTATTTGGCTGTACTTCTTTCCAATATTATAACTTAGTTTTTCTGTTGTGCTGTGTAGAGTGCGTAAAAACTTCTCATTCCCTGAGTTGTATGTTCCTATTTATTATCGGTGCTAGAATGTATGTTGTTGGAAAGATACAAGTTACATCATGCCAACACTGTTATTTGTAAAACTTTTTATATTTGGCTTATCGGAGCTCATTACGACATGATAAGTGTATCACATTTATTTCATGAATGTAACTAGAAATTCTTTATCTTTGATTGATCTTCCTATTTTTGACACCTAGAGTTTCTGATAAGGGCTAATCCAGAACAGCACTTTAGACAAAATTTTTATGGCTACGGAATGCCAATATGATCGTCTTGGAAAATTAAGAAAATATATCGATTATATCGATTAAAAAACTGACAGCTGATAAACGGTCCATTGATAATCGAAAAAAGTAAAATGTTAAAATCAAAGTTTTAGATGAAGAATTTATCATGCTATTTATTCATTTCATTCATATTCATTTTCATCTTTATGGATAAAACTTTAAATTTTTACAAATATTATAGATCTTTGCTGCGATTGACAGGTCATTTTACGCATTTATATTCTTGTATCTTAAATATTGGTCACATAAATTGAGATAAAAAATTTAAAATGTCAATATTTACTATACATGTCTTTAAACTTGTTGTTGTAGACTTAGTGTTTGAATGATTCGTTTGAATTGTTCGTTTCGCGTTATGCTTTTCTGTTGGGAGAATAGTGGTTTAAGGAATTGAACGGTTTAGGGCGTGTGCATCCTATCAGGATTTCATTGAGAGAGGGTTGTTGCTGAACAGAAAGCTACAGAACCAAGGGTTTCTCAACGAGAGATTAAAGTCATAACTCTGGAAATGTTTCGGTCCCCGTCATTATTTGGTTGCCCTGTACGAAATATCCATTTCTAACATTACAATTGAAAGTCCTTTCCTATTTCGATTTTAACTTACATCGACTGCGACTATACACCGGCTTTGTCTACTGCTTGCAGTGGAAACAGGATTTGCTTACCTTTCCGGAGCCCATCAATTTACCTAGTTTTGTCTTGTCTATCTTCTAATTTAACGATTACAGTCTGATCCTTTGGTATCTTCAAAGTCTTTTGAAGACGAAGTCCTAAAATAAACATAATGGAAAAAAAGAAAACAAAAGCTCTGTATAAAACCTTAACCCAAACAAACCAGTTTCCGTTAAATGATCATTTTAAATTTTTTGGTGAAAGCGGGCTTTCCTGAAAGTTAGGTGGTGTCCGTTGTTTTTGTATAAAACACTGTGATGGTAATTCTTACATTCAGTAATTACTTAAAGTGCGTCGGTGATGTCATAAGGACAGTCCGAACATGGCGCCATCTGTTACATGGAGATTAATTCAATATTATTCAGTGGATAAACCATATCAGCAACTCATTGTCTCTAATAGGAAACACAAGCTAAAGAATGTTTCCAAAGGGATGCAAGTGAAGATCGAATATTGCTACACAAGAACAGAGAATTAATGGGTAAATCAAGGTAATTGTCAGCAATTTCTGGTTATTTTGTTTAAACCAGGTTTTTACAGTCAATGTCGAGGTACGAAGTAAAACTAGAAGTCTTGTGTTACCGGTTCATAAATAGATGAGATTAATATAGTCATCAAATGGTGAAATAAAAGCCACAGTCAGCTTTTTCTTTTTATTTGGTTGAAGCCATGTTTCATTGTCAATGTTTAATTAGTAAGCAGACCCAGGGTTTTGCTGTGATATTCAATTGCAGTTTCACTCGATTCAATACGACAAGTAATGTTTGAATTTACAGCCAGTTGCTTGAAAAGTTTCAGTGCAAAATCTATTTAACCGAAAATAATGATGAATCGGCAAGAATGACTGAGTTGAAACTAATGTTATTGAGATTATCATTAAAAATACTTCTAGCTAAGTTTGTCATTTGTTAGATTTTATTAAAATATATTGTTTTTCTTACGATTAATATCAGTAGTTTGTTTTAATTCAGCACTGAGGTGACCAAATTAATCTTAATTAGATTAAGGATACTGGTCTAGCATCTATACGTATATGCCATATCTAAAAACTTGTTGTTAGATTCGCCAATGACGAGCAAAACTAAACGTTGTAACGAATTGATTGCTGAATGATGTCATTTGCAAGTTAATATCGAATAAAGTAAAGCAATATATTTGTAGAATTGCACTAGAAATGCATCTATTGTGACATTTTGTGTTCTATGTGTGTCTTTCGTTTTCATTTTGTTGGTCATAGTCTTGTTTTTCTATTGACAAAACGATTTCTGTCTGCCCCTTTGGTATCTTCGAATTCATTATGAATTTAGCACTGATCAGTTCGTAACATTTTACCATTAAAAATACATATAAGCAGTATGCCATTAAATGGATTTCAAATTACATGAATTATTAACTCAATATCCCAATCCACCAATGAAATATTAACATTAACTTATATCTAGTTATTATCACCATTGTTTTCGTCCAAGTCAATGAAGAGAACTTGAGTGTCGGTTATTCCCTTTCTGCATTGTGGACAACACCACTTCTTTAAACATGTAGTTTTTCTCCAGTCCTCTATACAGCCATCACAGAATATATGTCCACAAGGAATGCAACAAACAGGTTTTTGTACATCCTCAACACATATTGAACAGTTCAGCATTACCTCTGTTTTCTATCTGTCAACGAATAGTATCATTAAAAGAAAATAACTGTGACGGTTTATTTCGACAATCAAGACAAAATTTAGGTCAAGACAATTTTATCTATCTTACTTCACATGTGTACATGACCAGTATTTCTGTACGCTACACTCATGAAGCATTAAAATGCTACCCTATAGAACATTAAAAATGCTGAATGGAAAAAGTTACATGTAACTGCCACCATTACTTTAAAAGATTTAGGTGTAAAGATTGTTATGTATTCATATCTCAATCACACAAATGTTAAATACAAGTCTAAATGGAGACACTTGATAGTAATAAAAAAGGAATACGACGATTTCTTTATGTGTGTAAAGCACAAACCTTGAGTAAAATATGTGTGATGATGCGAATTTTATTCAAGAAAGTGCACATGTTACAAAAGTTATTCTATTGTTATAAAGCAGGCATAAATTTAGGTCAAGACAATTTTATCTATCTTACTTCACATGTGTACATGACCTAGTATTTCTGTACGCTACACTCATGAAGCATTAAAATGCTACCCTATAAAACCTAATTTAATCAATTACTAGTCAATTTTAATTAAATTAATAGTCAATTTTAATTAAATTGTTAATTAGATCATAAGATTTCGACAGATTTCCGTAAGAAATTAATAGTGATCTCTGCCATGAAATGGAAACTGCAGTTCTAAGAGGATGAAATAATTTGCTTTTACATGCATAAGTATAGAATAAACTTTTTGGCACGTTAAAATGTTTAGATTGAGGGGTTAATCTGTATTTCATGGACATACATTAACTCAAAAGTAAGCATTGAAGACTAATTCCAAGATATTGGAATTAGCGGGGCTGTGTACTGTCAGTATACAACCAGATGATTGTATTGCTTTTTAAGCGTTGAACAGTTTTGAGTGACCTAAAATATATGTTCGGAAATCAACTTGTCTGCATCTTAATTGTAAGCCAAATATTTTACTCGAATCAACAGATGAAAAATATGCCCGATTAACTACATTTAAAATCCTTTTCAAATCAGCATCAGGAGAAGGTTTTTTTCTGAATTATTTTAGAAACGGAAAATGTGTAAAGTATCGTCATCAAAGGTAAGGACAGGTAATCGGACAGTTCATCATGCCATGGTTTGTTCGTTGCCACAAGAGGAATGAACAGTGTTATGATTGTTTGGGGTTTTTTCTTTTGTTATATTAAAATTTTAAGAATATTCATAAATTAAAGAAGATCGAACTATTTTTCCTTATATACTTCGTGAAAGGTTATAAAAAAGAAATTTACCATTAAGATGATGTGCTCGAATTCGAGCAGTTAATAATAATCCTTGTCACGTTTTCCTTCTATTATTTCAGACGGATTTATTCGTAACTCAACACTTATTTTTACATAGCACTGTAAACAGTTCCATGTCTTTTGGTGTAAATTTATATAACGTCTTCTGATAAGGACATAAGTACAGATATTTCGATCAAGCCAACGTCAACAAAAATTTCACCTGTAGCACCTGATAAAAAAATTAGATAAAGGTCGGAATGTCACATAATTGAGGCGTTAGTGACTGACGTCGTTGTGAATCTAAATCTGGCAGCGAGAGGTTTAAGAAATTAGCTTTATTAAATTTAAAAATAAATGATGTAGAATACTGAATAAAGGATATTGTACTCTTGCGCTTATAAAAATGAATAATGTGCAAGAAATATGGTTATAAAGGAGTGAATACTTTTGAGAAGATTTTGTGAAGTTGCAAAAGGCATTTTCATAGGCAAATTAATTCAATTAGTCCACTAGTACGTGTAAACTAATATTTTGAATTGTGTGTCAGTTAAAAAAGGTTCGTTATAATGTAGATGCATCGATACATACTTAGAAAAGATTCTTTAATAGTAAAAATAATCGTTTGATTTTCCTTTGTGAATCGCAAACTTAACATCGTTTCCATATAAGCTTAATAAGGGTCCTTCATATGCAACCCGAAGCAATTGTCAGTGAGAATGAAACTCTTAAATCTTATTTTAAGACGTACAATAATATGACCCACCATAATGGGTCAATAACCGTTTCCTCTTCTCCACATTTACATAGTATAACTTTCATATTGGCATTTGCACAACCCATGTTTTCTTTGACTTCTAATGATATTTTAACATTAAATCCAATTGGACGTGCTTAAATTGACACCGTTGTGAGGGAAAACTTGGTTACCTTATCGGTTGCTTTTTGAGTTTTTAACTAGCAGACAGCAACTGAGTGTACACTTTTGAGGTCGATACGTTTGTTGTATCCTGTATTAAGTTTTTATTATATTTGTTATTGGTTTCCAGTATCGATCTCAAGTGTTAAATTCATTTCAACCGATTTTTATAGTGTGTTTTTA
>JAULBM010277892.1:0-16475 GCA_032357055.1 Geukensia granosissima
AATATGAAATGTTGACGGACGACGGACGCAAAGTGATGAGAAAAGCTCACATGGCCTTTTAGGCCAGGTGAGCTAAACATGAATGTATGATGAAGAACTAGCGGCTCCCAGGAGCCTGTAATCGCTCACATGGCTCAAAGTTGTTTGATTATACAAGCCACCGTTTGTAAAGTTTGCCTCGTTGTAAGCATGTTGTATTCTGTTGTTTGGCCCTATGCTAATTTCGAGCAAAAGTTTAAATAATACAAAATATAATTTTTAGATTCTTAAAGCATACTAGTAAGATTCGTGATGGCAGTACACACAGTACATGAAGCTTGACTGAGACTTAAAAGTGTAACCGAGTCATTGAAGCATGAAGATGGCACCTGGCAAAATAGAAAATCCATATTAAAGATGACCATCCAAGGACTATTGAACCAAAGTTTGGTTAAAATCAGACTAGCAGTTTCAGAGGAGTTGACGAAAACATAAAATTCCCCTAAGGTCCAATGTTAAACTATGTCGAGCCATCACGGCCATATTGAATGGTGCCAGCAAAATCCAACACAAATTTTTAAGAGGACTATCATAGGAACATAACACCAAAGTTTGGTTAAAATTAGCCAAGCTGGTTCAGAGGAGTTGATGAAAACGTAAAATTTACATAGGGTCCAATGTTAAACAATGTTGAGCCATGGCGGCCATATTGAATGGTGCCCGGCAAAATCCAAAATAAATTTTAAAGAGGACTATCATAGGAACATTCCACCAAAGTTTGATTAAAATCAGACTCGCAGTTTCAGAGGAGTTGACGAAAACATAAAATTCCGATAGGGTCCAATTTTAAACTATGTCGAGCCATGGCAGCCATATTGAATTGTGCCCGGCAAAATCCAACACAAATTTAAAAGAGGACTATCATAGGAACATTCCACCAGAGTTTGGCTAAAATTGGCCTAGAAGTTTCAGAGGAGTTGATGAAAATGTAAAAAGTTTACGACCAAGACGACATACGACGACGGACACAAAGACAAAGTGATGAGAAAAGCTCACATGGCCTTTTAGGCCAGGTGAGCTAATAAAAAATCAACTGGAAGTACTGCAGAAATTAGCACATACACTTGCGTCATTCTTTATTTTCTAAATACAAAACTTTTCTGCACAAGCAATATAATTTTGTAAGATTAGCAATATACACAATACAGGTACGAAAATATAATAGAAATTTCTTTTAATTGTTATATTAAACTGACTGTACATAAAATGTAGCATTTTTTAAATATTTAATGCAAAGAAAAAGAAGCTCTATGTAAAACCACTACCATGGAAAAACATTTTTCATTACAAATCATTTGGAAAACCCCCATCAAAATCAGATTAAAATAAAAATTTCTCCCAATCATGCAAAATTGACCTTTTTGCACATTTTGATTTCTTTAATCTCAAAAACAGAAAGAGATAGGTAATCAGTTGACATACATTACATGACATACTAGTTACAGAAAGCACACATTGTGATGAATCAATAAAACCAGAGGATCCACGGAGCCTTTAATCGCTCACCTGGCAAATTTTTGTTGAACAATCATTTCTCCAATGAAACAATTTAATAATCTTTGCATTATCTGACAAGAAAATGTTTTAATCTGGACCAATCAGAATACATAATTAGCCCAGGTGGCAATGTTGATTTTCGCATCGACATCAAATTCATAAATCTGGTAAAGGACCACCTGTCTAACATTTTTGCCAAGTTAGGTTGAAATCTATACAGCCATTTCCAAAAAGAAGACAAAAATGTGAAATTCCCCTTAGGTCCAATGTTAAACTAAGTTTAGTCATGGCAGTCATTTTGAATTTCTGATCGGCAAACAATTCACAAGTAAAGCACAGGGCCATCTAACAATTATTTCTGCAGAGTAACAATCCAATCCAGTTTGTAGTTTCTGATAAAGTGATGACGTCCACATGGCATCAGATGAAAACTAAAATTCCTCTTTTCCTGAAAAACTCATTATAACCCTTTGACCCCTTTTACACAATAATCAGTGAATGCTACAGAAACTTTTGTTGTATATATTATAAGGAATGATTTAAAAGAAAAAAAACCTTCAAAATTGAAGGAGAAATAGAAAAAAAATTAAATTAGGGTGTGGGCATTTCTTAAGAGATGGGTCACCTTTTTTCTATTTGTCATGGGGAATACAGACAACCCAATGACATCAGACAAGAAATAGAAAATGCAGATAACTTACACTTAAATACGAGAAAAACCTCTTTTAACCCCTCCCAAAAAAACAAAATTGGTCTAGTTCATTGAATACTAAAAAAGTTATAATCATGATAGTGTTAAAACAAACCTGTAAACAGACCCCAACTATATCATAAAAAGATAGTTGTATATTTTTTTTAAATACATTGTACACAGAAGAAAATAGGAAATTACTTCAGATGTTTCATAAAATGGTTCTTTGAACTCAGCAGGTATTTCCCCTCTGTAAGACTTCTCCAAGATCCAGGATAAAGAGGCTTGTAACTTTGCCTGAAAATGATACATATAAAATTTTTAAATACAAACCATGTAAAAAAGTATGCATAACATGATAATTAAATACTTACTCACCTTTTCATTTTTTTGTCTCTTTCTTCAATTTTGACACCACAATTAAATCCTATGAAATGAAGTAGGTGCAGTAAAAATTTTTTTTTGAATTAAGATAATTTTGTCCTTAAAATATTGCTGAGATGTGTAATCGATCAGAACAGTGTGATATTTGAATATAAATGCAAGGTATTTGAGATTTTGACTGTAGAACATGGGACATATTTGACTTTTTGCAAAAATAAGGCCAATTTGTGCAATTTTGACAGCATTTTAAAACTAGGGAATATATAGAGAGCATGCAAGAACTAAGTAATATTTGTAAAAAAGGTAAAATTCATTTAAATGTATAAGCTGTAAAATTATCTAGTTGGAAAACACTCCTGCATGCTCTCAATATTTCTGGATCAAAAAAACATTAAAAATAAGCTAAGTTTACCATATTTTAAAGAAAATGCACATATTTTGCTTTTTGGTAAAGTTATAATTACACCTAATTATGATATTATTAGCTCTGAACTTGACATTTTTTCTTTCAGTTGGATTTTAGCTTTTATGCAAACATAACGAAACTTCTAAAGTGAAATTTAAAAAATCATTAAAAATTAAGGTCATTTCAGTCCCTTCTCACACCCCATCCTTTCAGAATTTTGCCCATTTTTCAGAGTTTTCTGAGTATATCACTGTAAATCACATGCTTCATTGACTTTTCATGACATCAAATGCAGGAATGTGTATGGTGATATGGGCAGTAAGGTACATGTGCATATTTTTACTTTCCCTTTGCAAGTTGAAAACTTTGCGTGTTTATTTAGGAAGTAGTCATTGATTGTGGGAAAGTTGATTTTATATGGATTTTTTCCAAGGAAATCTCATCTTCTGAAAAATCCTAGAACACTGGGTGAAGCCATGGCTTGTTGTGACAACAAAAAAATGCCCTGGATTAACATGAAACATGCTATATCGTAACAAACTGATCTTACGATTTGAGGCACCGAGTAAATGGCCCAATGAAAAAACAAATGGCATCTACTAGCATGACTTGCAAGAAGCTTGCATAGCAATGTCAGAAAGGTCTGAGGCTGTGCAAGGAAATTGTTGACAAAATCTTACTTCTGGGGACTAGCAAAGTATTTTGGTCTTTTCCAGAAAAAATTTTGGAAAGGTCTGGAATCCCACCTACATGTCTAAGTAAATAAAATTAAAGGGTAAAACAGAAGTCAATCTTCCAATAACTATAGAGAGTGTCCAACTAATCAATCAACCAGCTAGGATATAATATGTGTTCAGTTTTGTCTGACAATAAATCTCCCAGTAAACACAAATTGTTACAAATGGCAGGACTTGCAGTGTGATATTGACACAAATCACTGACAGTCAGAGGTTCCAACTTGTACAAGTATAAAATATTTTACAAGTATTTTTTTTTGCATGAAAAATTATCTCCCTTTAACTCATCTGCATAATTTTACATCTAAAAGTAAATTTACTCAAAAGCATGATATTATAATGTAGTTTAAATAACATTCAATTAACATTTTTCTCTGGGTCATTAATATTTCCCACTAGATAAAATATAAAAATAAGGGATGTGGCATGATTGTCTATGAGACAGCCACTCATCAAATGACAGTAGAATTTTAACTTCTACATATCCCATTAGGGACTTCAACAATGAATCAGTGTCCATACCATAATTGAAGCTGTAAAAGTCCCAGAAATACAAAATGTAAAACATATACATAAAACACCACATTGACAGTTCAACCTTTGAACTTTTGTTTGAAATGTAACAGGAACTGTCAATGCACATATGGGTGTTTGATCAATTTGCAAGGCCTTCAAAGATTGGTCCCTTTGTGATTTCATTATAAGTATTTAGTTAATCAAATGAGAATATCATCAAGCAAGAAATTGTAATTTAATGAATCTGTATAGTTAAATACATTTGACTGCATACAGGATGTTGGATATAGGCAGAGTATTGAAGAGAAATTAAGAAAAATGGATTTTGCAATTTAACATTTACAAGTTACAAAAAACTTACTTGCAGAAGTAATATGAAATTTTGACCTGTACAGGTAAATTAATTTTTTTTTTATTCTCTGATGGAAAAATTCTTTACTTGTACACATCAGATCCCCCTTCCTGTATGATTTGACTTACATGCATATATAGACTAGGAATTTATGTGCCTTAGAAAAGAGTTATTACACTAAAGGTAATATACATTTGCCAGATTGCTTTACAAATTTTTTCTGGGCATCCAATGGGTGTCAACATTTTGCCTTTTATGATGTCATGAACAGTTGGAGCACTGTATCATTTCAGAAAAAGCAAAATGTGTTCAGACTGATGGATGATCTCCCCTGTAGCACACATTTACAAAGTCATCCAAGCAATTAAAGTGTTCAAAGTTGTTTGTTCACTTGAAAGAAATATCTTTCAACGAATGGTAAAAGGATCTGCTTCTCTTTACTAGGTCAAACCTAAATCATAAAAATTGCTGGAATGTCAGCATCTTTGGATTTGGAAGCATAAATTATACATTCTACAGGTCCCTTTATGGCCTTCAATAATGAACCAGAGCCTTGCTCCCTCACAATATATACTAGCAGTTGACCCTATCTTGCCACCATGCAGCAGTGTTCTCTTCAACGAAAATTTGTATTTGGAAAGACAAATATCTATGTTACCAAATGCTAATTTTGTTTGGTCACCAGCCAGTGTATACATGTGTTTAGCCATAAAAGGGAAAGATACCTTTTGTGAGTCATACTCTTCCATTGGCACTATTTCAATCACCTCCTCTTGATTATCCATGTTCTTTTCACCCTAATATCTTAAGGAGAGTGGTTTTCACGCAAAGTCTGACTATGTGAGAATATGACAGTATATAAACATGAGCCGACTAGCGATTACGAGGGGAAATATCGCATTTTGAAGAAAAGAACTGCGAAACAAATGGTAGGAGGTGAGCAAATGGACACATTTTCATCATAGGTAAATCAGTTTCTGTTTCTTTTCTGCAAATAGATAAAATCATGATATTTTTGTCTGTTAATGCTACTTGTTCTCAGCTCATATTTTTTCAAGAATTATTTGACAACATGCGCATGTGTACAGATAAATTTCCGGTCTATCTGAATATTTAAAATAAGTATTACGACCCGTGTACATACGGTAATAATGTTAATGTTTTACTTCATTTAGAATATGTTCAAATTGAAAGGGGCCAATACACCAAATACGTACCATCTGACAATAGAAAATACCATATTGTAAGTCCGGAAAAATGCGCAATGATTCTCGTTTTATCATTTTTTAATGATCCATTTAAAGCAATGCCTTCATTTTAAAATAGCAGGTCTCTTCACCACTGAAAAATGCATATTCATTTTCTCAAGTATGTTCTTGGTGTAAATAAAAAAAATACCGATGTTGCTGTTATGTCTTAAGTTGGAAGGTATCAAATTTTATTTGATTGTTTTAAAGCAGTCCTTAAATATTGGATTAGACTTTATAATGACCCGTCCGATTTAATGAGTGATACCTTTATTAGTATCAAGAAACTACAATTATGAGGGAACCGAGAACTGGTATTCTACAATTTTAACACTCCGAAAAAACCTTCACACTCCAATAACCCAAATAATATTATTTGTTTACATTTACAACGTAATTATCTTCGAAAAATTTTGGTATAAGACCAGAGAAAAATTAATTCAAGAAGATGGAAAACTCAGAACTTATTAAAAAATAAACTTAAATATGGATATGAAAAATACTTAGATATGTTGAAAGATTTTTACAAAAAAGGCATTTTCAAGATTGAGAAATAGCTGTCATAAGTTAAAAATTGATTGATTGTTGGTTGCTTAACCTCCAGTGGCAAATATTTCATGCATATTCAGGACGAGAACAACTTCAACCCAATTATCTAAATCGAAATAGGTGACACAGCAAGTCAACAGTTTTTGACTGCCACTGAAAAATGGGAGTGATGGGTAGGGATATAAAATTAAGCCTTTTGTAGCGGCATTAACCTACAAAAATTGAACTCGGAAGATATGATAAACCCTTTACGGCTTTGGAAAATATACTCTGTGATAAATGTAATTCAAAAGAATTAGAAGATGAAATCCACTTCTTTACAAAATGTACAGTTTGATTCATCTAGATACATACTTTTTAATAAATTATCAGAAATAAACATAAATTTCCCCTCTCCGTTCCCCTTCAAAATATATTGAATATTTATTATCAAATCCGCAAAAATGGTCATTTTGGCGATTTTTAGGACATTCTGGTTGCCATGGAAACCTGTAGCAAAGACCTACGCACTTCTGACTGTGGCTTCTTATAGAATGGGCCTCTTTCGTCCCAACTATGCTGTCTGAAAGTGTAACTTTCCTCTCAGCTTGAGGTTTAGAAGCCCCCTGAGACAAAATGATATTATTGGCAATTTTTTACTTAAGAGGGGGAGCAAAATCAAAAAAATAATAATAAAAAATATTTCATATGGTCTGAAATGTGCACTGGCCTTGGGTCTTGTGACAAAACAAAAAAGGTTGTGACCATACATTGTAGACCCCAGAGGCCCAAACGACATCCTACCCCAAGTCAAAAATGTCATTTTGCTGACTTTTAAGCAGTTGTACGAAACCGAACGACAAACAGAATTGGTGTAATCATGTAAAAATATTTTATTGAAATACGGTTTCAATAATGCTTGGTTTTATCAATATGTTACACAATGCGGAACTTTTTCTTTTTCAACTGAAAGAAAGAATGATTGGTAGTTATATAAGTGAGATAAACTCCTACCTTGAAGTTTCATCTAAATGTCAATTTTATAAATTTGTTTATAATTCACATAATCTACAGTTCTATTTATATAGACCTATTAATTATGTTTATAAACCATTAATATGTAAATATAATTGGAATATAGAAACAGGTAGATACTATAATATAGATAAAAATGAAAGATATTGTAATATGTGTAATTCTAATTCTTTGGAGGATGAATATCATTTCATTAATGGAATGTGATAAATATCACAATCTAAGAGAGAAATAAATCAAGAGTTTTTATTGGAGAAATCCGTCTGATTACAAACTTGTACAGCTATTATCTGTAGAAAATGTCAAAGAATTAAACAATTTGGGAAAATTTTTGTACTTAGCTGAGGAAATTCTAAATGAATAAATAAATTTTCAATTGTGTTTTTTAAATAATGCAAATAACCCATATTTTCACATACTCTGTAATAGATATGTTTATGTTATATGATTATGAAATGTTTTGTGTATGAGTATTTACATAATATATTAAGTGTTAATTTGGCATTGATTATGACTTTGAAACATAATATATTGTATTCTATAAGCTATACTGCTTTTGAGATAAGGTATATTATTTGATTTTTTGGGGTACATTTGATGAGCCTGTAAGCAACAACTTGAAAATATTTATCTCATGGGTAAAAAATCTTTCAGCCACAATTTTTGGTTTTCCAACAAGCCCCTAACAATTGCATTCACAGTGTCTGAGGGGCCTGGGGGTACCAGTGTGAAAAAAAGACCCATGATGCCTCAAGGCATCGTTCGCCTGCAAAGGGTTAAAAAAAAATCGATTTAAAAAAAATGCAAAGTAAGGTTATAAATCACCTAGCTTCCTCATTTTTAGCCCAAAAGCAGTGGAAAATCACCAGAAAGGGTATGAAAAGTTGAAAATTTGACATGTCTGACCCTTCCTATTAAGTAGAAAAATCGATATTTTGAAAAATGCAAAATAAGGCTATAAATCACATAGTTTCCTCATTTTTAGCCCCAAAGCAGTGAAAAATCACCAAAAAAGGTATGAAAAGTGGAAAATTTGACATGTTTGATCTTTTCTATTAACACTTTCGTCCCTGAATAAATTTTCGAAAATTCTCAGTTTTTGATTCCGGGAAAACTTATGCAAATTATAAGCAAATGAGTTGCAGTGATGAAATGATTTTCCTACATCAGCTATAGAAACAGTAAGGAAGAAGGGGAGTGGGATAGTGGGTGAGAGTAGTTGGGTGTGGGGTGGACTGTGCGCCCAACCTCTAATCACAACTGCAAAAATGGTCATTTTGGCGATTTTTAGGACATTCTGGTTGCCATGGAAACCTTAAGCAAAGAACCACGCACTTCTGACTGTGGCGTCTTGTAGAATGGACCACAGTCGTACCAACTAGGCTATTTGAAAGTGCAGCAGAGGTGTCACTGTCCTCTCAGCTTGAGGTGTAGAACCCCCTGAGGCCAATTAATAACGGCATTTTTGGCAATTGTTGACTTAAGAGGTGGAGCAAAAATTTGAAAAAAATATTTCCTTTTGTCTGATGTGTGCATCGGCCTTGGGTCTTGTGACAAAACAAAAAAAAAACAAAATGGTTGTGACAATAACTGTAGGCCCCAGAGGCACAAATGACGGTATACCCCAAGCTGAAAATGCCATTTTGCTGACTTTTGACATTTTGGGTACATTTGATGAGCCTGTAAGCAGCAACTTGAAGATATTTATCTCATGGGTGAAAAATCTTCCAGCAACAATATTTGGCTTTCGAACAAGCCCCATAACAGTTGTATTTTATAGTGTGGGGGGTGGGGGGTTGGGGGGTTGGTGGTGTACCAAAGTGAAAAGATGATCCTGGAAAGGGTTAATAAAAACGAAGGCCGGAATTAATGCCAAATTAACGGTAAAGTGACAAAGAGAATGCAAGTATTAGTGCCAACACGTTCAGAATGTCGAAAGTATCCTTTTTAAATAAGTTTATTTCAGGAGTGGTTCGTTTCTGGGGATTATTTTTATTGTTACAAATTAAAGCTTCCGTAAAATTACGCGTGAAATACCTTATCAGGGTAGGACGGTGATATTGACCTAAGTGATCTAACCATATCAAAGAGAAATGTATTATATCATTGATTTGTAAATCTTAGATTGATTGATTGATTGATTGATTGAATAATGCTTAACGTCCGGCGGCAAATATTTCATGTATATTTAGGACAAGAGCATACTAATGAATGATGATGGATGAACCCTGCTTTGTACTAGACCGACACGATGAGTAGGATTTTTAACGTGCTAGTTTTCCGCAGGAAGACGTGCCACTTTACCCGAACACATTATTCTGTCTCTAGACTGACCAGTCTTTGCTCTTACTCCTAAATGTTGCGTGCTTAGCGGAAAAGCAGCAAATACCAATTTTAATGTCTTTATTTGACCCGGCCGGGGATCGAACCTACGACCTTCAGCACTTGAGGCGAGCAGGCTAGCTATTACACCACCTAGGCGGTTGGAATTCTTAGACTCAACTTACCTCGTTCTATTTGGTAATTGAAAGAGAATGTGGCACTGGAATAGGCTGTATTCAGTTATATATATGACATGGAATAAAACGTCATTAAAAGAGGGTAATAATAATAAAAAAACAAACGAAGATCAAGTAGAAGCCTATGTGCGAATAACCAAAAGGAAAATGGAGCTTCCATTTTCCTATTAAAATTCGAAAACGAAAAAGTAAACTACTTGATCTTCGTAAAAAACAAATTCCATCCACAAAATTTAAATCAGCTAAACCACGTTAATGACAAAAAATCGTGATATAGGCATAGGCAAATGAAAGGTATTCTTATATTTTTGATCTTATCATAAGTGTGTGGGTTGCATCGTTTTAATATGAAAAGATGAACCACTAAACACCGTGAACATGGTAAATATATATATATAAAGGCTTGAGTGTGCAGTATCTCAGCTGCACAACCTACCAACAAACCCAACCCCGACCAACAAACCCAACCCCCGTTTGGGTAAATGTCATTTGCGTTATAGTTTGCTTACAGATTCATAAAATGGAACTTATGATATATATCAGGATAATATTTTTTTAACAAAAGTTACAATTTCAAAAATCTTACTTATGTGGAAGACACAAGTGAACAATATATATTAAATTATCGCCTTTGTACGTTTCCCTCGTAAGACTTTGTCTCCCATTTCACGGAATAATCCGATCTACTCTCTTTGAAGAGTATCGGATGAAAAAGCACCTCATTTGTTAAGCTGTATTTCTCAATAAATTACATATCTAATAGACATACATGTTGTATTTATCTAAAACCTTTAAAATCGTTAATCCAGTATAATTTATATATTTTTTTATTTTCATTACAAGGTTAAGCCACTTTGTCAACCTATAAGAAGGAAGGGGTGAAAGAAACTAAAAAGAAAACAAATTAAGACACCAATATGTTAAAAGACATTTTGTATGAATTGCAGGAGGATAATATCGACGTAAGAATTAGAGAGTTAGAGTCGAGAAACGCATGCCACATTCGCAGAATGAAGTCCACAAGAAGTCCGTACACGCAACGAGAGATACAGTATTACTGTAGGTTTCATGAATTGAGTCTCTTAGTCTGTAATTTTTAAAAAATCTTTTGAGGTGACCTTCATTAATGTAATGTAAAAAAAACTTCCGGTAACTTTTGTATATTTCGGATTTTTAATAAATGCTCCTAGATTTTCTCCACTCATTGACATTAGAAAAATTTGAAAATTTTGTCGTTATTGATTATATCTGTTTTTGCTCAATGGATTTATGAATTTTAGAAAATGAAAGTTATTTTGATAGATTTGATATGTATTGGTATATATTTATACGGAATGTCAGTAAAAATAAGCTTGGGGTACCAGAAATGCAAAATATTAGACATTGTCGGAACTTGAATTTTTCACCAAAATCAACAATTTTCACATGAGCACAGGACAAACAACAACAAATTCCCTTTTCAGATTTTGTCACTGCATGAACAGCCAAAACAATAGATACTCAGCTCATGAAACGTACATAAGATATTCTTTCATTAAAATATACTAAAAGAATTTTTGTAATTTTGTTATTATATTAAGCTAGTGTAAATGTGACCACATCGATTGTAACTGACAGTCGAGAAGAGATGAACAATAAAATCTGAGACAAATTAGGGTACAAGTATGGTATCCGGATACAAAACAAATCTGTCCTTCCGATCTAGACAAACGTTCTGAACAAGTAGGGAAACTGATCCTTTCGAAATGATAGTATCAATATAGTTCAGACATCGAAAGATATAATATTCCGTATAAACCTTTTAAAGTAAGCATAGTGAATCCGAGACCCTTTTACTTAAAGAAAACCCAAATCCTTTAGAGGATCCCAACCTAAGAATTGCCATTATATTTTTAAGAAACTAATGTACAAATTTTTTAACGAACGGAATCAGAAACCACTGGAAGTATTACTTTGAGATCCTAAAGATCTCAAAGATTGCGTTTTTGTTCCTTTGACAGAAATTTAAGGATGTTTGCTGCTCAATATCAGCAATTTTTGTCAGATTCCTCTGGATTTATCCATTTAATAACATTTTACCATTCGTAGAAACTTTAGTTTAAACTAAATATTTAGTTCTTAGGTCAAATATCTCCTTCCGTAATCTCAACCATCAACTTCAATTGTTACTTATTGGTAAAAAAGCTACGTTAGGACCCCAAAATTAAGCTCCCTTTCCACCCAAGACTGGATATTTTAACATTTTACCAGATGCTAACATGTACGACCATAATGTACATTTCAAGGAGTAACTCTCATCAGTAGCATTAGAACCGAAACACAGGAAGTCAAAAATTAGTTAAACAAGAAAAAAAGAAGCACTCAAATCAAAGTAATCTGGTAAAGGATCATCTGTCTTACCTTTCCGCCCTGTTCAGTGGTTTCATTCCTGAAAGTGAAAACTTAAAATTACATTAGGGTTCAACGTAAAGCTCAGTCGCGACATGGCGGCTATCTTGAATTTCCGATGCGTAAACGATTCACAAGTGTAGACTACCTTACCACCTAACAATCATTCCTGCAAAATCGAAATTAAATCTAGTGGTTCTGAAAAGAAGATTTTGAACAAACCAGAACACACAGTCAGCCCTGGCATAAATTGGTCTTCATGTTTGTGCTACATCTATTTCTTGGCACTGGGGGTAATTACCTGTTTCAGTACCATGCAGCTACAGTTTTTAATATTTTGAACACTTCAGCGACAAGAATGTTATGATAACGTGAACCCGTACTCCTATTAATGAAACTTAATTTTGAAGTGATCTAGAGTAACCAGACACTTAATTATTTTGTTCTAAAAGTATGATGATATATAAAAAGTTGGACCGAAGATTAATTTCTATGAGTACTTCTTTGAACTTCATTTTATTTTCTGGGCAGTGGAGTTGTCTCCTTGGCTCAACCCACAGAGCTGACCCAGCAGGATTCTCAGGTGGCGGATATGGGAGCCCTGTCCTTGAGGATTGCCAGGTTGTTATACGGAAAGCCTGACATTCGACTATAGTGGGTGACGTGTGTGGAGAATGCCACTCTCTATGCACATTCACGTAAAAGATCCCTTTAATATATTTCGAAAAAGAGAGGCTAATGAGGCTACAAAAGGCTAAATTTTCCGTCCTTACCCACCCAGTGGCAGTTCAAAAGCCGTTGCCCTGTTGTGTCCCTTAACCCATTCCCTCATTCGGTCAATCTTGAAAATTGTTGAACTTGTTTTCGTCCTTAATATGCATGAAATATTTGACACTGGATGTTAAGCAACCAACAATCAATCAATCAATCAATCATTTTATTTCATAGATGATCTCTTGGCTATTTTGGTGAGGCAAAAGGAATTCGAAGATACCAAAGGGGCAGACAGAAGTCGGAAGACAGACAAGACCATGGTCAACAAAATAAAACAAATACAAACATAGAACACACAACACTACACTGAAGACTAAAGCTGGAGTAACACAAACCCTACAAAGCCCAGGGTGAGTTCAGGTGCTCCGGAAGTGTAAATCAGACAATTTACCACGTGAACTGAATCTTAAAGTAAGACGAGTTTGATAACTTAACTATATATTTTCATATAGTTTCTTTAAAATTATACTACCACTAAATGAAATGGAAAAAGTATTTGTTATTATTTGCTTATTTCTATGAAAAATAACACTATAATTTGTTATTTTTATATTCGATTTTATATTATCATGTTTCTCACAATTTACTATTTTGAACTCGGGTGATTCTCGACTAGTCCACGGCCTAGCAAACTAGCAATCTGGATGTTCTGATGACAGAACTGAATACCACAACGGAAGCGTTTAACAATATAATAACAGTCAACTTAGAACACAGTTAAGTGCTCTCGACCGATGAAACAGTATGATTTTGTTTATCATAACTGTGGAGAACAATGTTCTTAATACGTGATATCGACCAATGAAACAGTAGGATTCTGTTTATCATAACTGTGAAGAACAATGCTCTTAATATGGGCGATTGTCCTATTGTTCAACTGTGGTAAAGTTGTATAAAGATTACAAAAGTCATAACTGTTCATTGTAGACAACTACGGTTTGTCTAAAACATCTAGTGAATTTTTAACACTCCAAAAGTAGTTGATAGATGGATTTTCAAACATTTATTACAGAAGTTCACAATGAAGTCTTAAAAGTATTCAGAGCACTAGTTAGAAGACGTTAGAGGTAGTGTATTTACTAGATGCAGAGATGAGCTCAGACTTATATAGAGTTTATAAAGTTGAGAAAGCCGGTACATTGTAGGAACTTTCATTATGTCAGACGCAGCCCTTATCTTGGTGGTAATTTTTGGATGTTCACTAAAAATCTGTTTTTCTTTCAAGTTTTTAGCTTTCAAAGTGTTGGAACTATGAATTTCATTTCTAAGGACCTCTTTATAATACTTTCGAACGACAACTACGATATTATTGGCTGCTTTGTCTACAGGAACAAACACACAAGTTTTACAAATTTCTTAAATTTTGCGTTTAAGTCTGGAAAGATAGTGAGTTGAACTTGTATCTTTATAATTCGATTCGTTATGTTTAAAACGAACATCTACTATTTCTATTTTTTTATTCATGTATTTGTCAACGCCTTGTATTAGGTAGTCACTTGACTTTTCACAGTTGCTGTTCTCGAAATCTTCAGCGACATCCGTAGAGTTAGAAATTACAGCACATGTGGGTTATTGTTCTTATAAGAAAGGGTAGAAGTTTCGATGTTCTTATTATAAGTTGGAATTTGTTTAGACTGTATTTCGATGATGTTTCACGCTTGTTTCGAAATACAAAATTACCAACAATGAAAAAATTTGGAGAATTTTCGTATGATATATGTATATTTCAAGCAGTAGCCTCTCATCAGTTGCATTAGAATAAAAGGGAAGGAATTGTAAAATCTAAACACTGCAAAGGAAGCACTCAAATTGAAACAAATCGAAATGGGAAGCCAAATCCGACGGCAGGGATAACTACTAAGGGCAATACTTTTCGAGGCCTTTCCGTATTTTAGTGTTTTCTGAATTTTAATTGATACGTCTTCCATGTGATCTTTTATTGCGTTAATTTTTTGAGACGTGAAATTTTTATAATCCAATACAAAAAAGTTTCAAAAAAATGTTGTCCATTTTTACTTGGTGAAAATAAAATTTGAGATTTACCCAAACTGAAAAGCTCATTACTATAGGTACTTTTGGTACGGCCAAATTCACTTAACAACTAGATTTCATCCACCTCTTGAAATAAAGTCGGGCGGGTGGAAGGATTCTATTTTTCATTTTTTTTATCTCACAGATATTTCCTACAAACAACCTTATAAGATAATTTCATGTATATAATTTGTGCTTAATTTTACGAAGATATGCAGTAAATTCTATTAACCCTGGACCAGACCAGAATTGGAAACAGAGGTTCTTAGATTTGTGAACATTTCAAAAACTGCGTCGACCCAATTTGTTTTATTTTAAAATTTTTTAGGGGCAGTTGGGGATGAAAATCTAGCAGTTATTTTTAATTGACCTAATGTGATCATTTCATATTTTTTGAATTATGCGGTTGAAGTTTGGATTCGACTGTCCTTTGGTGGATGGCTGTTTCATGGAAAATCATGCCACATCTCTTATTTTTAACCTCTTGACAAGCTTTTTTTAATAAAAAAAATAATTGATAATCGCATTTTCTACAATCTCGATTACCATAGTTTAACCTTGAAATATCTCGCCATGGCTCAAAATTGAATTTTTAACTATCTCGATTGTAAAAAAAAAGATTAGCAGTGTAAGACTATGTAAAACTCGACTAACCATGATGGATAACGACGTTAAAAATAATTGTGATCATTCTTCTCGGAGATTCCAATGTAAAACCTTAAATAGGACTTTGTGAGGAGAAAATATATATCTTCATTAATTTACAATCGTCAGTTTATACAGACAAATTTGACTTCGCCTTATTCAAATATCAATACATTTTTTTATTTAAAAGTATGCAGGTAGGATACGAGAATGCTCAATATATTTAAAAGGTATTGTTTGTTCTAAGTATTATAGCAGATACGCTAAGAGAGTCAGCTTGAATGAAATACAAAATAACTTAAAAAATACCTGAAATGTTAAAAAGATTTTGCGGTCGAGGAAAAATGAATTTTTTTAAGATATCATGGAAGTGGTTCCTATTTATATGTGGATTCACGGCACATTTCAACAGTTGTACAGGTTAGAATCTAATGTTTTAAAAATATTTAAGAATCGTTATATTTTCCGCGTTTACACGTTTAAGAAAAAACATAAATTTATTTGGCAACACATATTTTCCCTACTCTTTCTGTTTTGTATTCGAAAATATCGAATTGACAACGAATTTAAAAAATCAACGGCATTTAAAATCATATGCTAGAACTTGAGTTCATAAAATTTTACTGATTTTCCTATTTATTGGCCCCTGGCGTATCTGATGATTGCTAATCCAGAGAGGCGCTTTT
>JAULBM010278002.1:0-16473 GCA_032357055.1 Geukensia granosissima
AAAAAAATTTTCTTAAAAAGCCCCCCCCCCCCCGGGACAGAAAATCAAATGGTCCGTGACTGAACAAATTTCACTAATAAAATGTTTTATTGGTATAAAATCCACATTATAATGATTATGACCAGTTAATTACAATACAAACAAGTTCGACAAACAAAGGTGAACTTTATAGTATACTCGGAGAAATATTATACTTGTACGTACCATTGTCATCTTTCCTTTCTGTTATAACAGGTTATTTGCTTGTAACTACAATTTTTTGTAATTAATTTTTTATTTCTTGTCCATATTTTGAACCCCCCACCCACCAACCACTCTCGCGATGCAGTTTGAAAAAATCTTCCCCAAACCTAGCATTAGTTTGCTGTGTAGGACGTTATTAACTTTCAACCCCCCCTCCCCCATAAGACCTTTATTAGTTTTTTGAAAAAGAAAATACATTGTCTGGACCGGAAAATATATAAAACTGCATTAGAAAAAAATGGGCAAACCCGGCGGAACAGTCCGGTTCAGACCACGTACCGCAGATAATCAGATGCATTATTAGCTTTCTACCGTCCTTTCTATGGGGAACATTTGCTCTGTCAAAATTTCTTTTAAAATTTCTATAAAAATATAAAAAATAATAAAATGATATTATTGACACATTGATGAACATTGTGATTATTCTTATTATGTCCAATATAGCTGCGGAGCCCCTAATTAGTCAATAAAAATATTCTTATTCTATACGTATCTTATTTTTTACTACAAAATTATCCAAGCCTAAAATTTGTATTTTCTACGATTTTTAAAGCGGTCATCGGACTACAGGCAAGTCCCATACACGTTGTTTACTGATGTTCCCAATTAAACGGTAAGTGTATTAATGTGGCTTGTTGCAATACACACAGCTGATCAAACAGTTTCCATGCACGTAGATGACTTTTTTAACAAAAATACTGGAATCTGATTCGATGGTTAATTTTAAAGCCACGTTGATTGGTTGTATGAATTGTAGGCACGTGAACTTTTGTGAATGAATTCATGGTCAAGGACGTTTTGAAATAAAACTGAGCTGTCACTTCCACACAAACTGAAACATCCGAGATGGTGAGGAACGACAGGAAATGATTGAATAAAGCAGTGTGGATTATATAGTTTTCTTATTTCAGTAAGTTTGTACAGTGAGTGTTTATATGTATTTGCGGTATTTTATCAATGTGAATTCACAACGGTAAGAAAATCGGTGCATATGCACGAGGATTTACTTCACGTGTGTTATTTTCAACACAAGGAAATTTTTTGAAAAAGATCATTTTTTCGTTCTGTATTTAATTAAGTCTATCATAATCAATATCCGATACAAGAAGTTTCAATCAAAACCGTTAAGATGTTTGCTACTTGCAACTACTCAGACATGTATTTTGTGTAAAAAGTATTATTCAGAACAATTCTTACCTTTCTGTTTGTAACTAAATCACATAATCATGATAATGCTTGATCAGAGAAAAAAAAATTGTCATGGACATAGGTATGTACCTGGCCCCTAGAAAAAAAATATACACAGACCCTTGGGCATAAGCTCAACAGCCTAGGTTACTTGTCCATAAAAAACTAATAGGACAGAATCTAGCTTGAATGTAGTAAGCATTGAAACCTTCATTTTTTGGGGGAATTTTCAATAGATATTCTCCGCATTAACCATCAACCTGGCTTTGTCTGCCCCATCCCTAAGGGCCCTACTTAAACCTTTTTACATTTTTCTACTTCAAGAGACTTTCAAGCTCATTTAGCTGTACTAAAGTGTTGAGATCTTAGTATTAATTTCCTTAAAATTCTCCACTTCTTCATCTTTTGGAAATGTCATTAGATTGTAGAAATTTCATGGTTAAAAATATATATAATCAGTCACATCCAAATTTAAACCTCTGAAAACAACTTTGTTTGGCCTTGCTGTGAATGACAGCAGCTGTAAGGTGACTGATCAGTAGAAAAAAATAATATGAACCACAACAGT
The DNA here is from genome assembly GCA_032357055.1 of Geukensia granosissima. Lineage (NCBI taxonomy): Eukaryota > Metazoa > Mollusca > Bivalvia > Mytilida > Mytilidae > Geukensia > Geukensia granosissima. The sequence goes on from JAULBM010278002.1 coordinate 2,000, forward strand.
AAAATATGCATATTTGTTACTTTATGTTACACAAAATTTACATGTACATCAGTGTATGGTGGGCTATTGATGACAACATTTGCAAGAATATTTTATCCTGTTACCTTCGATCAAAATAAATTATTCCTCCTTCAAATGTATTTTTGTTCTCTGGTCTGATTTGGTGAATTTTTGTCTGATTTTTGTGATTTATCTGCTGCTGCTTTTGATGTTTCCTTAGGCCACATGTTGGGGAGGGTTGGGATTCCACTAAACTAGTTCAACCCCCACCACATGGCTCATGTGCCTGTCCATGTCAGGAATTGTGGTTACAAGTTGATTGTTCTGTTAAATGTACATTTTTGTAATATTCATGTAAGAGCAGTATATTATTTTATGCATACATGTACACATGATTCCCTTGTTGAAAGTCTTGTGGAGACCTCTAGATTTGTAAATTCCTCTGCTTTTCTTGTGGTTGGAGTGCAGTCTCCCTGATATTTACCCATATCTTTTCATTTTCATATCTGACATTTACCCCATATTTTCATATGTAATATTACAAGATAAGATAAATATTTGGTTTGGCATAAAAATCAACTGTAGAACACAAGCCCTAAAGAGCTTTTTGTGTATTTTTATAGAAAATTTGGAATTTAATCAGTATGACAGAACACCATGAAAATGTCAGGTGCAATCTTGAGGGGGACACAAAAATGACCCAATGTTACATGAGAGATTTCCAATCAGCCTGACCTTATGTATGGAATGCAAGTCTCCAGCATAATGATTTATCATGTTTATTGAAAGGAAAAATATCTTTGCTTTTGTATGTATCATATTATTAAAGCATTTTTACCAGAATTATAATGTTATTTATAAATTTTATTTGCACAGGTTATTGCATCATATCTGTTTTTTTTGCATCAATAGGTGTATTAAACAGTAGGGTCAATACCATATATGGAAAAATCATTTATATTTGTCAGGGATGAATTTGAGCATGGAAATTAAAGATATTGGAGGTTTAAAAAGCCTCATAAACTCTCTAGATCTATGCTCATATTTTTCAAAGCACCCAACTGAAATTTTGTTACCTTTAACAATAGAATTCAACATTTTTGCAAAATATGTTAAAATCTTTTGAAAATTTGTTAAAAAAACTTAACCGAATGCTGGAATTTGTCCAAAAATAAAAACTGGAACTTTCTAAAGTTTTAATTTTATATGTATATGCAAATTTCTTTTTTGGTAGTGTTCTTGACTGTTCAATGTCCATAATATAACTTACTTGCACGAAGCAAACTGAAATGTGAAAAAATTAACAAACCATAGGATGGTCAATCCAGAAAAGCACTTCATAAAAGCCATTTTCAATGGTTGTTTTTCTATTTGTCTACAATCTGTTTGATAACAGAAAGAAATTTCCTGCCCCATGGTAATCTAGTGAACTATAGACATTAGATTAACAGACATTATGCAGTGCAGGATCCATTAAAGCTGTAGATTGTGTCTTTCTGGCATATATTCCAACTTGTTTCTTTTAAACATGTACATGTTTGAGATTATGTACATAATTCAGGTATTACCTTTCTGAATTAGAATTTATGGTTTTACAGATTAATGTGTTGCAGTTATAGAAAAAAAAAACCACTACAACATTAATTTTTATCTGAGATCCTAATATTGATTTTCCTTTCTTTGTGTATGGTAAGGCAGTTGCATCACTATTGTAAAAAAAAAAAAGAAAATAGTTGCTACAGCAACTGCACGATTTGAGATGTAGGATGATGAAAACAAGTTTTCATTAGATACGATATCTATTCTAATAGTTTTGTTAGAATGAACATGATGTATCATATGAAATTGATTTCCATTACTATTTAATAACCTTTATTAATTTCAGGATTTAACTTTGTGTTAGATTTCAAACAGAGGAATTGACAGTTTTAAGTGCGTAGCAGTACATGTACATTGTATACAGATTGAGAGGAACCGTCACACACTAATCATCTTCAATACCATTTTAATTTTTTAGACCTTTGAACACAAAAGGTAAGGTGTCTGAACAAAGAAAATTTTGTCTTTTAGTTGTAAATATTCTATCTGAAAAAAAAAATCCTTATAATAATATGACATAAAGAAAATTGTGAATTTTTCTGTACTTATTTGTTTAATTAATACATAGATGTTAAATATGGCTGAAAAGGGGAAGAAAATCTTATAAATTATCAATTTGTTCAGAGTGGATTATTATGAATCCAATTCATTTAAATCTACTTGTTAAATTTATTTAGCCTTAAGCAGGATGCTGATCAATTTAACCATTATTAATATTATAGAAAATTGAAAAATGAAATTAATTTGGACATTTGTTGGTAGGTCTATTTTATAAAGGTTATACAAAATCATACACAATATGACAATGGGAGGGGGGGAATGGAATATAATATTAGAATTTTTTCATTTAATTTTTGGGAACAGGATTTTATTTGTGGTTTTCAGTATGAACACGCATATAGAAAATACATGTGCAACTACATGTACATGTAGTTGATGAGTCACAAAAAAAACTAAAAATATGTTCAGATCAATCCTTAAAAGCATGATTGGTCAATGATTGGATGTTTTTGTTAATAGTATAAAATCAGTTGTAGTTGAAAATCTTTTAATTGTTAATTTGAATTGTTTGTTGTGAATTGTGTGCATTAAGTGTGATCACTCAGGTATAGAATATATTTTATATTGCGTAGTTTTGTTGCAGTTAGGTGAAGGAAAAATTTTCAGTTTTATTGCACAAAAATGCAGTAAAAATCAATATTACTTTTTTTGTCAAATAAAAGCTTAGACACAATCTGAGGTTTGGGGTAAATGTAAGTAAGATTTTGTAAGGTCTTCTTTATATATAAAATATATGTATATTCCAAAATAATTGTGATTTTGAAACTAGTGTTTGATTTTGATGTTAGATTATTATTTGAGATTGAAGGAAATTCTGCCTACAGAAATTGTCTTATATAAAATATAAACCAATTCACAATAACAGAAAAACCCTATTTATGTCTTCAGTAACAGTGTAGAATAAAAAAAATTAAAAGGACCCCTGTTTTACAACTGGCAAGTTCAGTTAGAGTTGGTCAGTACATACATGGTTACTAAAGTATGTTTCAATGAGCTCAGTCTCACTTTTTATTCAATATAGAAAAATCACATAGAGGAATCTTCATTATTCTTATAAAACACAACAGAGAAAAAGTTTCAGTAACTTATATATATTTTGAAATCTTTATACATATTCTTAGTTTTTCTCCACTCCTATTGAAAATTGTGCTGTTATGGGGGACTTTCATTATTGAAATAAAAAATAACAGATGTTTATTAGATAAAGATTGGTTCAATCTGATAAAATTGGTCACTGCATTCTCCAATTGAGATCTGATGACCTTTTCTGTTAGCCAATGAAATCTCCACTTCTAAGATGTTGGAAGCTTGGTAGGATGTTTATAATTATTCTCTATTTATTTGCAATTTTCATAGATTTTGCCTGAAATCTAAAACTAAAACATATTTCTCCTTCTAAAAAGTAGGGACAGGCGGGGATGAGAATCTACACACTAACAGACCTGATTTTTTTCCGCTTTAAAGCGGAATTCTGCTTTTTAAAACTGGGATTTTCCTTTATTGCATCCTTTATTAAACATAGAATTAAGCTTCCGGTAACCCATTTCACATTTTTTATGGTTTTAAAGTTCTACATGTATATGTTCTATTTTTCAGTGTCTCCATGATAGAATCACAGACACAGGTCCCGTTTGCCAGATTCGAGACCATGCCTGTTGACTTCACGTCTTATCTACTTTCATCGAGTCCTCCGGCATCATCATTTGAGTTCCTCAACTTCACACCTCATTATGACAATACTAGGTTGAGTATTAATGGATATGTTTACAAGGACAGCAGCATTAATTCCTCTTTTTGTGATTTAAAACAAAAGAAAGCTGAGGCAAGGAGAAAACGTTCAGAGCTGAAACCCATTATTACAAACGGTTATTGTGAGGATGATGGTTCAAGTTCTCAGTCATCACCAACTCCACCTACTTCCCCTGGGAAATCTAAAAAGAAAGTTTCTTTTGCTGATCATAAGGGTATGGCCTTAGCTTGTGTTAAAATAATGACTGAACCATCAGACGTTCCTCCAAAATTAAAGGAAGAAGTTTTAGCCGCAGTGCGCCAAGGTGCTACAGCTGGAGTTTCAGACCAGCCTCCTCTAGTCCTACAGTTTCAACAGCCAGCATCAGACTATATGGTTTTTCGAGACAATTTGGAGAAAACCTGCGTTTGTCTGGAAAATGTCATTCTTCGCGATTACAAAGTGCTTGGAACAATTAAAGTGAAAAATACTTCCTTTGAAAAAAGAGTATTTGTTAGAGTCACATTTAATTCTTGGGAAAAGTTTAACGATATTGAAGCAGTTTATGTTCCAGGACAAACGCCATCATTACAAGATATTGACACATTTTCCTTTGAATTTGATGTTCCAACAAACTTGAACAATAATGCAACTGTAGAATTTGCTGTGTGTTATGAGGCACAAGGACGACAATACTGGGACAACAAATTTGGAGAAAACTTCAAGATTAAAATTAGCTCTGACGCAAGTTTAGTTGTGCCATCCTCAGAAGAGGTGGCTACAACAAACGGAAATGGAAAATTACGACATGTTGATTCGTGGACAGAATATGCAGCATGGAACAAAGTGGACACATCAATACCTTATTGGTGATGAGATGTTTTCAAAATGAATCAGTTTCGATGGTAGTGTGTGTTCAGTGAAATCACCTTCACGCTCACAGCTTCCATAATAAAAGAAAAGAACAATGTCAAATTTACGAGAATTTGCATAATACTTTATCAGATTGCATAAAGAACTAGTCAGTATTGTACCAACAATCATTATAATAAGAAAACATGATCATACAAAGTAAATATGCAATCATAAACATTAAATATATTTCCCTGACAAAATCAGCCATCAGGATTATAAATGTCACAGGGAAAAGTGGAACTTGCTCAAGTCCTTTAGAATTTGTAGTCAGTGAAGATGGAAATCTTATCACGTTTCCTTAGGGTCTACAAATTGAGATGAGAAGATTACCATATAATGGTAAAAGGTATGATTGTACTATTTTAACAGACAGGTTTTTTGTGTATGCATGAAGATGTGAAATGTGTACGTGTGTAAATTTATGTAAAACTTGTAAACAGGTAACCATAGTTGAAACTATGTACTACAAGCTTTAATCACTAGTATTTTTGAATTCCTACAGATACAGTCATGACTGTTGCTCAAATACAACTTCTAACATAAATTGGAAGAAAGATTTTTCTGAATTGCATCTAAAGAACAAAATTTTCATATTTGTTCTCCATGCATTTTGAGCAACTTGGTAGTCTAAGCTTTAATCACCAGTATTTTTTGATTCCCTCTGTCATGACTGTTGCTCATTCAAATACAACCTATAAAATAAATCCAAAGTCAATTTTCTAAAGAAAGAAATTTTCCTATTTGTTCTACATATATTTTTGAGATAATCTGTGGCAGCCTAATTTTCACATTTCACTGTTTTTGTTAATTACTTGAAGTATATATATATTTATCCTTTGTGGGTTATATTGTTCATCTACATATATTTTTACCAGTGTATTGTTTTTAACAGATTTAAAAACAGGTGCTGTATACACCATATTTTCTTGAAGTTAGAATTTTTAAAATTCTTAATTTATGATGGTGTGATGCATGTTCCATGGTTTATGAGTGCCATATATTTTTGCATAATGTTTTACTCAAATATTTATGTAAAATTGTTATCAGAAACCCTAAAATTGAAAAAAAAGATAATAACCATAAAAATGTATACTGTTAATTAATAAAGGAGGGATTTGGTGGTAATCTTGGATATAATTTGGAGGGTCCATTGAAATAAATTCTTGGGAGATTCCAGTCTTTAGTACACAAGTTGCTCATGATACACAACCTGTATAAAGCTACAGATTGATTTTTTTCACCAGAGTTGCTGGTGGGAAAATCAATGTGAAAACTGTATGTGTAAACACTTTTCCTGATCAGCTATCAATAATGTTTGACTTTGGTAAATGAATTCCTAAATCAATTAAATATATCTAGATTAACTTTATCAGAGAATTAAGTTTTTTAGACTTGGCTTGAAATGAATCATCAGTTAAATATCCTTGACAGCAACCTATAAATAGGTCATTGGTGTTCCAGTTTACAGCCACAAAAACAACTTATAATAGACTGGCAGGTCTCCATTGACCTTGTACTTGAATGAATTACACAGAATCTTGTTATACTTGTTATGTTTTTTCCAAATTACCTGGTGTAATGTTTGTTAAAGAAAATTGCTGATCTTTCTGTAGGGAGTTACTGTCATGTTTATATTTTGGGTAATTTTGTATTTCCCGAAATAATTGTAAATCCTGCCAATTTTTTATTGTCTTTCACCATGTATGTTACATTTTTTGTACATCATTAATTGCTGGCCTATTAATTTTAAAAAATTGAAGTAATACAATATTAATTGAATCCATCACCAGATCAACTTCATTGCTTGTACAGCTGTTAATTGGAATATATAGACTTTTTCATTTTCCAATTCAACAGTGAAAATGTAAATAAAATATATATGTTTGTATATATATATATATATATATGAATAAATTAATATATATCGGAAACAGATTTGCATAGTTTCGCAAATACTTTGGATGCGGGTTGGAGCTTTCAGCTGCAATTTTTCTTGGTAAGTATTGTGGATTTACAATGAGATATGTTTTTTCTTCAATATCTGTATCTTTGCATTAGTCAGATAATATTGATAAAAGGACCTTACAAGTATCCCTAATATCTCAGGTTTTTCAAAATATTGAATAATTGCCCCAAAAAAGTGTGTTAAAAAGTCTTAACCAGGAAAATAAAATTTTGATTTTTCTCAGGGAGATTATATGGAGGGTAAATGTGTACTTTCCCCCGTTGAGAGCAGAGCGATAGACTTGTTGATTTTTAGTGTGTAAGGCATGTTTGAAATTTTTAAGTCCTGGTATAGTTGATCTCTTGTAGTTAAACAGGAATAGGGCATTTCTGTAATGTGATCTCTGAATAGATGAACACAGTGTCAACTAGTCCAAGACTTTTTGGCTGAGCTGACTGAATTATACGTATTTTTTAGTGCTCATTAATATAATTTATTTTCTAGTTCTGAGGAAAAAATTATAGACCTGAACAACAGATTGTCAAAATCACAATGTTTACAAACATAGTCTATTTGTTACAGTATTTTGTGCCATTTACATGTTAATTTCCATTTGTGTATACCATAAGCATGCTGCTGCATGCAATCAGGCATTTTAACTCATTATGTGTTTTTGTGATATTAGATAAAGCTATTTATTTTTACATTGTTTTGTAAAATAAATTATTTGCCAATGCGTACCAGTATTGTAAACAAAATAGGGGTTTGTTGAACAGACATGTATGTGTAAGTTCCCAGAACTGAGAATAATCGTTAGATGTGTAGTAAATCCTTATCCTATAATTAAAGTACATGTGGACCCTGTTAACTCTAAAGCATTTAGTATCCGTCTTAAAACAGATAGATCTTGCCACAGTCAATCTGATTAAAATTAAATTCTTGCTTTGCTCCCTTTACTGATATGTTGCAACATGAGAATCTGATGAAACGCCGTAGACATCCCCGTGAGAATGACTGAGGGGTAAATGGATGGATTGACCAATCATGTTGCTGTAATTGCTTCCAAGATCCTGGAAGCAGCAAAATGATTGGTCAATGATCTATCCATTGACCCCTAGGTAATTCACATGGGGTTGTCTTTGGCGTTTCTTTAGATTTATCAGTAAACGGAAGCAAGATTAGAATGATTTTATTCAGATTGTGCCTCTGTGAGCATCTAATAGTGAACTTTTCATATTGATCTTTTTATAGATCTATCATGTTCACAGTAATAACACAAAAATCAATCAACACTTTCTTTTTCTTTTTAAAGAGATTGGTCTAAATAAAAATTGTTTGAATTAAGCAGGTGTAAAAAACTTAACTGTAATGCTTTATGTTCAAATGAATTTCTTTGCAAATGTATATTGTGACTAAAATTATAAAAGATCCTATGAAATTAAACATATTTATTAATTTGATACAGTAAGGATTTACCTATTTTGAAAATGTGTTTTGAACAAATTTACAGTCAGTATGGTCAGTGGATTTATGTTACATATCTATTTTTAAGAGTATATTTTTTACCTCATAATACATTTGTACATTGAGCATGTATCATTTTCCATTTATTTAAATTGTTGCACTTTTTGGTAAATGCAGTATGCAGTTACACTTGTAAAAAAAAATATATATATATATATATATCTGCTTGAACTCAGCTTTTTTTTCAAATTCCAACAGTTTAATAAGTGAAGTTTATGGACATAATTATTTCTGTTTTAAGGCCAAATCTTGCTCCCCATTTGTTATCCTTCTTAATGCTTCTAGCAACCTATATCTGCAGTTTTCTTTGTATGCTAAAAGATTTTCCTATAAAAATGGTCATTTAGATTGTTTTAAGGTGAATATTTTTCATAAAAAATTAATACTGGTCAGTTTTCTTCTGAAGTTCAGAGGTTCATCAGAAAATATTTTATGATAGTACATGTATGATCCATTGTTGGTTCTTTGTAAGAGATAGCATATACTACAATGTGATAAAATGTAAATTGTATTTTTAAGCTTCTGATATATGTATTCTATATTCTTTACTATTGCAATACAGAGAGGGGGAGTATAGTGTGAAAAGTTGTTAATTGTGTGAATAATCTACAAGATCTGTTGTTGCATTTTACATAAAAGTTGTTACCAAGATAAATAAAAGTCTTGTTTTTTGTTTATTTTGAGGTTCAAGTGTTTTTTAAACAGGAGGGTTGTGTACGCTGCATCTTTGCCAGACGCCAGACTGTGATTTGAATTAGAAGGCTTTATTGTGTTTCCAAGTGGAAGTACAATATGTAAATGTTGGGTGTATATTTAAATGTTGGGTGTAAGGTTAAATTGAAATATCCTACCTAGGGGGGAGAATACGTCATTAATGCGAAGATATCATGATATTAGGCAATCTCCGAAACAGAGAGTATAGTACTTCCTTCGTCAGACATAAACATCTCTGCCATATATGTTCCAACATTGCTTGCCTTGATTATGACGTCAAAATAGTTTTGAGGTCAAGAAATTATTGCGTCACAAGCAGGTATGACCGCCATGAGAGGAAGCTCACAAAATGGCGTAATCACGTACGGCAGAGTCGACTTCTGGAGGTTTTACTGGAAGCTAGGAGACTCTGTTTCGGAGATTGGATATAAGGCCCAGTTATGCCCTAGATTTGTAGATCTATTGGATAATTGATACATGGAAGATCTGTATTACAACCCAAAATAGTCAAATTTTCAAGTAAAATGAGTACTAAAGGATACAATAGGGAACAGAATTAGAACTTTTTTCATAGTTCATTATGTTTTGCTTGGTTGATAATTTCTAACCCTTGCCTTAGTTTGGATTCAATTTTGTTGGAATTATTTTTGGTTCTGATTTTTGTGCTAATTAATTTGTATTATTCACCTTATGTTGAGCATCAGAATTGCCTTACAGTGCTTCAAATTCTATTTGGTATTTTGTGATACATTACTTCTAAGAATGGAGTTGGTCAGATATAAAAAACAAGAAACACAATTAGATGTGGGCTGGGTAATTTTCAAGGAGACTGCATTTCCATACCTTATATTCCCTTGTAATCTATATGGAAACTATTCCTTGTGTTGAGCTCTTAAACACCTGTTCAGATATCAACAATACCATCAAAAACTGCACACTGGCAAACATCAACAAAATTCTTTCTCAGTCATGCAACATTGAACCGACTAGACCAAATAAAAAAAATTTACAGGAAGCATCTGTGCAAGGTCCTTGTAAAGTTTTGTTCATTTTGTCCCAATCGAGTTGATTCTGGTTGACTGATGCATAACAAAATCATAGGTGCTTGGGAACAGGAGACAGTCCCCCCCTTTTTCAATTTTTTTTTATTTGGTTTTTTTTTTGTTTGACCTATATGTATCCACAATAATATGTGCCGTTCTCAGATTGCCAGTCGACTGATATGTATATAAACGAATGTATCCACAATAATATGTGCCGTTTTCAGATAAACTTCGTTTATATACATATCAGTCGACTGGAGCAATCTGAGAACGGCACATATTATTGTGAAACATATAGGTCAAACAAAAAAAAAAAAACAAAAAAAGTTATCTTTTGAACCTTTAGTAAAATTTACCAAAAGGCAAGATATTCAACATATCGTCAAGATCAACCACAATGTGTCAAATGATTTACGCATCATCAGAAAAGTCTCGATGTCAGTTTAGTACTTTTCAAAATACAATTCAATACAATATTTTTATTCTAAAAATCGCAAAGAACTTCATCCAAATACATAGGCGCAGGAGCCGGGAGCAATTGCACCTCCACTTTTGAAAGTTGGGGAAACGTATGTTTTGCCCACCACTTTCTGTCAACTACTCTTCAGTCACAACGTTAATTGTCTGCTTACAGAAACAACAAATGTTTCAGGTCCCTTCACTTTCTAGATCAGTCCTTATGGAATATATATATATGCATAAACAACCAGGGCCCAGTTGTTCAAAAGTTCATTACTTTTTCCCAATGCCCTTTTATCAGTGGCCGATCAGTATATTTTAATGGAAATTTGCACTCATTCTCTAGAAGAAAAGTTGTCTCAGTACGCAAAATTTAAGACTTGTATTATTTAACAGTGTTATAAATATTCAAAGTTGAAAAAAGCTGTTAACTTTTGAACAACTGGCCCCAGAAGAACAATCACTTTAGCTAGTCTGACCAAGACTGTTATGTCAGCTTTATTGCCATCCATTTGCGTCCGTCCAATTTTCTTAACGACCTCTTCGCAAACTGCCGAAACGACTAGAGCAAAACTTATGGAATGCCTTCTACCTAAGCTGTGTGTAATGCAAACTGGCCCATAACCTTCATCTCATACCGTCATAACCTTGTCATCTGTCAAAAATGTAACCAGAATCTCTACCGACTAACCAGGATTGCTACCATTACTAAAATAAAAATACATTATCATTAAATTATTTAACAATCTGCGTGACCAATTGCAACTTATATTTGTGAAACTGTAATGAGTGGTCATGACAATTCTGCGCTTTATCCAATGACATTACTCGCCAAGTTGACCGCTACAGCCAATTTTTTTCACATCGGATCCTTTGAGAAAGTCTCTGTTCAAAGTCCAGTGTAGAATAACAATGTGACAAGACAAATTGAAACTAAAAGATCAAACAAAAAAAACTTAACAACGGCATAGAATCTACAAAACATGAGTGTGATCCTGTACTCCGGAAGAGTAAGAATCCCCTGTCCTGCACGCAGCACCCGTCGTGGAGTCCGGTTTAACGTCAATTCGAGAAGAGGTCAACTTTTGTTTTTAATTTTTTTAAATAACCGGTAACAGGTTCATCACTAGTTGAGATATACTGATACCATACTTGATGGCCACCATAGAATTTAAGGAGAAACGATTTCAACCTTAATTAGATGTATCCTTGCTGTAGTAATTTATGCTACAACAGCAATCTTCTTGTCTGGAACCTGGTCATTGTCACACTACTGTCCCGGGTTATGGAAGAGTTAAGAGTTTAAAAGACGTTAAACCCCGTCACATGCTTTATGTGTCTGCTCGTGTGGGAGTCGTTGTATTATGTTTACTCTTACTCGTGTTACATTATCAATGTTGTAACATATTATTTTGGGGGTCTTCATGGTTTGGGTCTTTGTCCATTGTCGAAGCCCTGAATCTCAATACATCTACTATTTATATCTGTTATATATTGAGCAGGTATCTTCCGCCATCTTGCATCGATCGCAAACTTATGGTATAGACATTTCCAGAAATGCAAATATTAATTCTAGAATGAAAATGCTTGTACGAAATTAGCCTGATTTGAATAAATATGTTGTAATTAGTTAAAAAGCAAATGAATAGTGATATTATATTATTGTTGTAATTCCCACAAACATGCATGTACAATGATGTATTTTTACAGGTTACCATAGCCAGATACAGGTAAATATGCAAATTCAAATTTGTTACTCAAAAATGCACTTTTTATGTAAACACAGTCCTGAATTTAGATCCATGTCTGTCTCCGATGAACGTTCGTCTTGTTTTGTGTTCGTTAGAAGCTATATATTATAAATTAGTTAACCAGTGTCTATACGGACGAATTGAATTGATCTACCTTTACTTGCGCCACTCACTTGGCCAATTTTGTGTTGAAAAATGCAGACATATTATCTTTACTTAGGTCTAAAATGACCCCACCTCCTGCATATTTTTTTTTTGGGGGGGGGGGCAGCATACATATTTCGTGTACTGGTGAGTTAAAAGTCATTTTCATGATCTGGAACTAGTTAAAATACTAGACATTTAAACTGGTTTTAGTTGTTACAGATATTTGTAAACTGATCGCATCATTACACAAATTTTAATACATTTGGCATTCAATGCATATCCATCTTTTTTTCTTCACGTTTATTCACAACACAGTTACAAACATACTCTGTTTGATGACATCTCGTGCATGTTGAGAGGCTTGGTGTTTTATCATCAGGTAACTCACCGTGAGCTTGCTTTTTTAGAAACTGCGAGCATTCATTAGAGAAATATCTTTTTGCATTTATTTTTGTTGGGGGAGGGTTGGGTACCAAATAATCTAGTTTAACCCCACCACATGTCTCATATGCCTTTTAAGTCAGGGATTGTGGTCATAGGTTTGTCGTTGTGGGTATATTGGTTTTTTTTTATAATATTCGGGTAAGAACGGTATTGCTTACGCATACACGATTTTTTATTTTGGCCAATTAAGGGCTTTTCACAGGGAGTATTATTCCTCCCTTGTTAAAGGTCATGCATGTGGAGACCTTCCCATTATTTTTTCTCGTGGTTGGAGTCCAGTCTCTCTGTCACTGCCACATACCTTTTCATTTCCATAAGATACACTTATATCCAGTTATTCGGATTGTCTAAATGGTAAAAAACATATACGAAACTGGACGTCGTGAAAGTTCGAAACTAGCAGAAGAAGGTCCAAACTGTCGGTCAAGAGTTCAACCTTCCCAACGTTTGAATTCATATTTTGGAAAAATTGTGTTTCAGATATATTTGATTGTATATGTTGTATTGGTTTGCTCCATATAGGCACAATATACAAATAAATAAATTCAAAACCAGGCATTCTGATACAGATCAATATTAAGCTCAGATAAATATAAACTTAATGGATTTTACTCAGTAAAAGGTTAATTACTTGGGGTCAGTTTCACAGGTAAGTTTACAGGTAAGACAGTGGCACAATTTATACCTACTATAAACCAAATTGGCTAAAAAGAAAATCTAACCGTCCATACTTAACCTTGACTTTTTGAACTGTATAATTGATGTTATATACAATATGTGTATATAACGGTAGATCTAGTTAAACATGGTTGCACAACTGGCTGAAAGGTCGTGACCACTGAGGTCTTTAACCTGGTCACTGAACTCAAATGTAGCGGTCATTATCCTCGTTTTACCTGTCTCAGCTTGGATTGAAGTATCATGGACGTCACCTCTGCATACTCTGGACAGTTAAAGCAAAAAGCTCATTCACACTTTAGTAGAGTATGTGTTATGATGAAAATTTGGTTGCTGCATTGTCAAGCTAAGATCAATGACTTGGCAGAGGAAATTCTCCATCAATTCACTAATAATTGATATATCATCTTGAAACTGTTATATTCTGATAAAACCAACAGAGTTCTTTTCTTATTAAAGTAAAATTGAAATGTTCACTTGGTACAACAATAAACTTTAAAATGTTGAATCCTGTAGCTAGAACCAAATATAAAAATAGGGAGATATATGGCATGATTGTCTATGAGACAGCTATTTACCAAATGACAGTCGAATTCAATCTTCTACCTTCAATAATGAACCGGAGACCATACCATAATGGAAGCTGTAAAAGGCCCCCAAAAATCCAAAACGTGAAACTATTCATAAATAACGACAGTCGACCTAATCTATTGAAATAATGGTGAACTTGTATATATTTTGAACATAACACCTCCAAAAATTTGGAATTATTACAGAAAACTTAACATATTTGTTGACATAGTCAAATTTGACTTGCTGTTTTGTCCAAATACACGTTACTATCATCCCAAGATGGCGACGGAAGAAAGCGGTAAGTTCGTTTTTCGGTTTTTTTTCTTTACATTGACTGTCTTTCCTGAGATTATCTAGGCAAGAATTGATTCAATACAGATACAGTGCAGACC
>JAULBM010278111.1:0-16473 GCA_032357055.1 Geukensia granosissima
TCAATCGTCACAATGAATATGTAAATGACGTATGAATGAATGAATGAATGAATGAATGAATGATAAATATGAATGAAGAAAACGCATAATAAATACAATAAACAAATACAAATACAAAAAAAAAACATTTACTATATTTTCTGTGACAAACGTGTTGATATTGACACCGTAGTAAAGGTAAACTTGGTTTCCTGATCGGCTGCTTTTTGGTTTTTAACTGCTAGTACTCTTTCGATCGATACTTTTGTTGTATCATTTATTGGTTTTTAATTGTATTTTTGTTGATTTACAGCATCGATCTCAAGTGTTAAATCCACTTCCATTGATTTTGAAGGTGTGTCTTTATTGCTGTTTTGTCAGCCACTGTCCGTGGTTCGGGGTTAAGATGGGACACTCACCGACTGGTTTAACCTCGCCACATCCATATGTGCCTGCCCCAAGCAAAGAACATGTAGTCCACTGTTTGTCTTTGTTTAATTAGTGATTTATTGTTCTTTGTTCGCCATTTTTTCAATAGATTAGGTCGATTGTCATTTTTATGAATAGTTTTACATATTTTATTTCGGGGCCTTTAACAGCTTCCGTTTGGTTTTGGACTCATTATTAAAGGCCGTATTGGGACCTGTAGTAGTTTAAATAGGATTGTCATGCAGCAAAAGCATTTTCGTCCGACAAAGTTGCAAAGGCTATTTTATAAAGTGTGTGATAGTGTCATCCGCTACTTTAATTCGGAAAATTTCGGCTTTTTTAATAATTCTCGGTGACAGTGTCATAGTTTAATTTAGTGTGTGATAATCTAGCATGTGTTAATTTTATACATTATAAACGTTGAGCACTATGTAAGCGAGCGTTTTGGATAAACTTAGTACATGTTGCTTGAAATGAGTGGAGCTTTCAAAAGTTAGATCAAATTAAAAAATGTTCATCCAATGATAAAACGACATTTCTGCATGATGTATAATAAATAATTTAAGCTTTGCTCTACAGAACAGTATATATTATGTTAGTCTTTTTGACGATCGATCGAAAGAACAACGACAATTAATTAACAAACATTGCCAAAATGCCATTGGAAATGAGAAATGAACTGTTATATACTTAGTAGGTGATTTGGGGTCATATGGCGCATAGTGATCAAAATCGAATAACGAATAAAAACGAATATTTGAAAAAGGCTTTATGGGGTGAGAAATAACCTTTGGTATATTCGGTTGGTCTACTTGATGGCAAAGGACAAGTGACCAATAAGCAAAATCAAATAACGTATAACCAGTATAAATTTGGAAAAGGTGGTTTGGGTCAAGATACGAACTTATTAACTTATTTGGTGGATTTGGGATCGTATGGCGAATACCTAATAACCAACATCGAATAACATCGACATAGGGAAATTGCTAATTGCTAATTGAAATACGAACATGGGTATGTATTATATTTGCTTTCCCATTTACAATAATTGATATATTCTGTGAAACATTATTTACAAAATTATTTGTCGGAAAAGTCTGACTACTGGGCTGGTGAATACCCTCGGGAACACCATTCCACTAGCAAATTCATCGACCCACTGATTACAAATTCAAGTTTATCAATGTTTGAAAGATATGTTGTAAATTATTGACATGCAATATTTTAATTTCATTATCAGTAGCATTAGATCCAAAAGTTAGGATGTACAAGATCCGAACATGGTACAAATGATTAGATAATGCAATTATTTTTTAAATTGACAAAACTAACACTGTACTTAAATCTAATGATTATATGCCAACCCATGACTTTAAACAAAATTTAATCAATTAGTTAACCAAAAGGAATGAAATTTTAATTTTAAACATAAGACCATATCGACAAATTGAAGGTAAAGATCTTAATTTCAAGTTTCAGAATATGTAGTGCTTATTTGTAGTGAATGTTATTAGTTTTGAATAAGGAAACTAAAGGCTGTAGGAATAAAAATAAAATTTAAACATCCAACTGAACTAACCATATTGTTTAGCTTAGGCCAAATTATCTCTTCTCTCTCTCTCTCTCAATTAGATAAGCCAAGATTTTCTTTTCAACAATATCAGCAACCTTCAAATACTTTTAAGGTGGTTATTTTACGTTTCTTGAATATGACAACGATCATTTTGATATTTATTTAATTCTTTAGGCATAAATTTGTATCATTTCTTGATGATAATAAGGTTTAACACAATTTTTGTTAAGTAGCAAACATTCACAAATTAACAAAATTAAAAACTTATTGTTTTCTTTTTCGTCTATATTTAGCGGTAGGGGTAACCTTTTAGTGATTGCAACAAGAGTTAACAGAGGAAGCCTGTAAAGTATCGACTTGAAATGCCTGCAGGTTTCCATTGATGCCTAATTTGTAGATCATTCTTCAGTTTTGGCGTTGTAAAAAACTCTTAAAAACAGTTACCTTGAAAAACTAAAATTGAAAAAAATCTGAGGGTGGTAATATACTTTGATCTGGCATATAAAGCCTATCACAAAATTGTTATGGTAACATCTTACCTCAAATCCTTAAGAATGAATACACAAAAACAAATGATGAAGGGTCTTCGTGGATGCACGGTAGGTCGACCTACTTCAAGGACTATATGTGCAATTTGTTTCGAATGCTTTCCGTATTTCAGTACTTTAGAAATTAAAAAAATCAAGCAAACTTGAGTAACACATTATTTAATAATTTTTCATGTCGGACAACCAGGCTGTGAATACCCTCGATGACTTCGGGTCCATAATAATAGCCCTCGACCCAGTTATTTAAAATCAAAAGTTTCTCAATTTTTGATACACAATGTGAATTCTGACTAGCTATACGTACTTTTCAAGTAGTAACCTAGAAAAAGGACGCCAAACCCAGCATTCGTACAACTAGTTTGTTCAATTCTTTTCGAAGCCTTTCCGTATTTTCAATGTTATAGCATTTGACAAAATGTTGCAAATTATTATTTGATAATTTTCCTGTCAGACAAGTCTTACAACTTGGTTTGTGAATAACCAGTTGTTTACAATATAATTTTACCAATGTTTATTAGATATTGCGAATTTTGAAATAATATATATAGATTTTAAGGAGTAACCTCTGATAAGTAGCAAAACATAGGAAATCTAAATTCAAAAAATAGTACTCAACTCTAAACAAATCGAAATAGAGAGCAAAATCCGAAGTAGGTACAATGACTATGTGCGATACGTTTCGAAGCCCTTCCGTATTTTCAGTGCTTTAAAATTAACCAAAGGCACTAATAGACATTATTTGATAATTTTCCTTACAGACATACCTGACAACTGGGTTGGGGAATACTCACAAAGGTCAATGTTAAACTAACAGAGGCATCGACACAGTGGTTTCAAAATACAAGTTTACCCATGCATGTTTATTGGATATTGTAAAATTTGACACGGTATGTACAATTCAAAGAATAACCTATCATCACTGGCATAAGGACCAAACATATCACAAGAAGTATTTTAATCCTAACAAATCGAAATACGAAACAAATTTAACAGTAAGTACAAGTAAGAACAATTTTTTATGCAATATGTTTTTAAGGCTATCCGTATTTTCAGTGCTTTAGAATTTAAACAAGACAACTCTGACAGCTGGGATGGTGAATTCTATAGGGGACTTTTAGTCCAACAGCAGAGGCACCCACTACGTGATTTTAAAAAGAAATTGAATGTTAACCTAAAATTCTTTATATACAATGTATATTGACAATTTTGACATACATGTTATACTAGAACACTTTATAGAATAACCTCCCTTCAGTAGCATTAGAATCAAAACATCGGAACTCCAAGTTTCAATCATAAAACAAAGAAATATTCAAATCCAAGCAAATCGAAATAGGAAGTCAAATTCAGCAGTAGGTACAACAACTATGTGCAATATTTTTCGAAACCGTTCCGTATTTTCAGTGCTTTAAAATTAAATCATTAGCAAATTTCTCTTAAAAATTATTTTATAATACCACAGGAGATCTCTGTCTACCAGCAGAGGCATCGACTCACTGTTTTATAAGTTTACTTATATTTGGTAGATAATGAGAACTTTGACATGATATATGTCCATTTAAGGAGTAACCTTATCAGCAGCTTAGAACCAAAACTTAGGAAGTCCAAGATCCAAACATTGTACAAGATGTACTCAATTCAAACAAATAGGAAGCCAAACCCAGCGATAGATACAACTACATGTTCTTTCAAGCTTTCCGTATTTTCAGTGCTTTTGAAATTTAACTTCATCAAGCAATTAATGTGAAACATTTTTTGATAATTTTCATGTCAGACAAGTCTGACGAATGGATGGTGAGAACTCTTTGGGACATCTGATTCACCAGAAGAGGCATCAACCCAGTGGTTTAAAAATACAAGTCTGCAATGTTTTGATAGATATTGCGAATTTTGACATGCTATATGTACAATGTAACAAATGTCTACGGATTAACCTTTCATCAGCAGTATTAGAACCCAGACATCGAAGATCAAGATCTAAGCATGGTACCAACATTACGTCAACGCTTGATGCAATTGCTTGTCGCAGTACGTTTTGAGGCCTTTTACGTATTATCAGTGCTTTAGAATTTACACAAAGCAAAGTTCTGTAAAACATTACTAGACTATTTCCATTTCAAACAGGTCTGACAACTGGGATTATGTATTCTCTCGAGGACCTCTGGTTCCCCAGATGAGGCATCCAACAAGTGTTGAGAAAAAAACAAGTTTACAAATTTTTTGACAGATATTTTAAATTTCGACTCGCTATATGTATATTTTAATGAGTAACCTCTCATCGGTAGCATAATAGCCAAAACAAGTTCCAAACATTGTACAAGAAGTATTCCGATCAAATCGAAAAAAGGACGCCAAATCCAGCGATAGGTATAACTACTATGTTTAATACGTTTCGAAGCCCCTTCGTATATTCAGTGCTTAAAAATTTTAATTAATGCAGCAAGCTTCTGTAAACAAAACTATTTGACAATGTTCTATCAGACAGGTCTGACAACTGGCCAGCTGGTAATTATACTCGAGGATTTCTGTGATTGCAAAATACAGATTTACCAAGTCCTAGTCCCTTAACCGTTTGTCCGACAATTTTTACCCAACGTAACAAAGCCAACATCTTCTATATGTCATGTTATCAGTCATGTATTATCATATCAGAGGAATGTTAATAACCAGCAATATGATATTTACTGTTGACCTTGACACATTACCATGTATATTAGAAGTCTTGCGTACTATGTTGAAGATCCTAGGCTCTTTTGCTCACGGTTTACAGAAAAAAAAACGGTTTTTAATGGGAGATAAGTTATAATAAAATTTTCTGAACCTTTTATCGACCGAAATATAAAAAAGTTTTATCTTGCGAAACTGAACACTTACCTCTTTAATTTTATTGGCTTTTTCTTACAGTTTTGCGAAAATACGATAACAAGTTTTGCGAGGTAATTGGAAATATGCTTTCAATTATAAGATGATAAATGTCGAACTGATTGTAGGATTTTTTAAGTGGCAAAAGAAACAGAATAATGAGAAGAAATACAGAAAGGGCTTTCTTTCTGAAAGGAAAAGCCCTTACGAACTATGTATGATAGGCACCAACAAACTGATTGCTTCAAACTCTTCAATGATATTTGTCGACAGAGTCATGCATAGAAATCAGTTTTTTAATCAATAACAGCGTGATATGTATGCAGTTGAGAAGGGAATATTTTCCTCCAACCAAGAAAAAGACTGTAATACACGAAAACAACATATGACGCTTACTAAATTTAAACAAATTTGAAAAAAATGTTCAACCAGTGTTAAATAGGAATAAATATATGTAGAATAATTGTTTTTGAAACATTACATAACTGAACAAGATTTTTTCTTATTATCTTTTACTGTGAATTTCATCAGCAATTCCCTGAGTAGCTGTATTTCCTCTTGTTGAAGGTCAAACTTTCGTTGTTGTTCTATTTCAAATCTAAGACGTTCTTTACGTTGTTCTTGTTCTTTTTCAGTCTGCTTCGCTTCGCGTTGTTTTTCTTCCTTTTGCAGTCTCTTCTGTTCATTTGCTAGCCGATCAAGCTCTAC
Source organism: Geukensia granosissima (assembly GCA_032357055.1). Lineage (NCBI taxonomy): Eukaryota > Metazoa > Mollusca > Bivalvia > Mytilida > Mytilidae > Geukensia > Geukensia granosissima. Next base: position 6,100 of record JAULBM010278111.1, read on the forward strand.
TTCTTGTTTTTCTAGTTTTTCCCGTAGAAGTTTGTTGTCCTGCACTGCTACGAATAAATCATGTGCATAATATCCTTGTAATTTTGATACTTCATGTACGACTTCTTCTGCGTATTTTTTTCTTCTTGATGTATCGCATCTGTTTTCAACAGCAACGACCCTTTGGTTGCATTTATCATAAAGCGCCTTGTAACTGTCGGATGCCATGGTTGTCATATATCTATGAATGTCAATTTGAATCCCATTTTCTTCTATATCGTTTTTTCTCACCACTACGATAATAGTATGTTGAAGAAACGTATCGTCTCCAAACAAGGTTTCTAGTTCTTTTAGAGACTCCTGTTCTTCCTTTGTGTCCCTACTTGGATTAAGAACAATGACAAATGCATGTGGGCCAGGTGCTAGGTAGGCTATGGATTTATAAACCTCTTCCGCTACATCTATGCCTGTGGTATCCATTACTCCTGGAGTATCAACAACCTTTATTGGTTGACCGGAAGAAAGAAAACCTGTGCCAACTTCACAACGCTTTGTTACCGATTCAGCTGTACATTTTGATTCGAATCTGTTGATTCCAAGTAGTGTGTTGCCAAGAGCACTCTTTCCACTTCCAGTTTTTCCTATCAAAGCTATACGAATGCTGCCAAAAATAAACAAATAAATAATTCTTGAGTATTTAAACAAAGGTTTTAAAAATCAACTTTGTTTTATTAAATGTTGAAATAATTTGGTCATACAAATGTGAAAGATCATTATTTTACCTCGTCTTTGCTGTTTGGTAATAGGTATTTACAGAAATTAAGAAAACACATTCACAATACCAACGACAATGCCTTCATCAACGGTATAAACAAATGGATTGTCCCAAAACTAGAACGTGTTTGCAGCAAACAATATATATTGCAAAAATACGAGACATATATATTCAACAATAAAATGTTGAAGCATTTCGTCTTTAAGTAACAAGTGCAGCCAAAATTCCAACGATTAATTTTAAATGATGTCTCTTTACGCCCACGTTGAGGTTTTGATTTTATTATGGTGTGTTCAAACCATAAACCTCGTATAACGTTACAAGTCGACTCGTTTTAATGATTTCTGCTTGCATTGTTATGTTTGTCAAAGGGATGCTATTAATGATATATACATTTTCAGCCAGTAGCTTAATCATATTATTTAAAGAGCTAATTAAAAATGTGTGTTTCATTGTTTTGTACCAGGTTCAAAGAAAATAATGAGACAATTACGAACATGTATCAAAAACATTAATTCTTCGTCTATTTTAATTTCTGTGGATTCAATTATTTTCGTGGGTATCAATTTTCATGGAAAGATAGAAAAGATGGGACACTTAATTCCGTGAATTGCTGTCTTGTAAAAATAAAAAATGTTTAAATACTTAAATTCGTGGATTTATACATCAGAAATAGTCACAATGGTAACGACAAACTTTTTAATCATGCATAAACCTTACATTAACAGAAGTCGAAATGACAAATTAACTGATGTGACCCATATATATACATATCATTATTATTATTTAATAATAGGTTAATATTTTTTAAGTATAACACAGTTTAATTAATTGGCTTCAATTGGAAATGAAATATTTTAGTCAAGATCTGATCAAACCATAAAGATTACTAGTAACATTTTAAGGTTACCATTTTCACGTAGAATGAACACTTTAAATACACAACAAAAATAAAACCGAAAGTGAAACATAGTAAAACTATTTTGAAAAGAGTTTTTTGAAAGTTTATTTGTAAATCAAGACAAAAAAGTCACCGATGCATCATTTGGAGATGCACAAAACTTATCGTATGTCTGTATTAAAACTATAATAAATTCTGTGGTTCAACCACAAAAATTGGTATACAACGAATCATAATGAATCCGCATGTACAGTAAGTCGCTAATATTTGGACGAATTTTTCAATTATCATAGGCACGTTTAACGCAGATGAAAAAATTACATTATCTACGGCACATTTTATGTGAGGATATGAAACTTTTTTGTTGTTTACCTTCATAATACTCTAGAAAATTGCGACCACCGTGATACCATTGGTACAAATTAAATCATATTAAAGTCCTTTCATAGAGAACAGAGTAAACGTTATGGCTTTCTGTAGTAGAATGCCAATTAGTGCTATGGTTTTCTACACAAATCTATGCTTTACATTGGTATCAAAGCCAATTTATTTTTTAAGAAGACTAAAGGTTTAAATCCCTTAAACAAAAAAAAATGTGTAAAATAAATTATCGCTATAGGGTTTTAATGTTCTCACACGAGGACGCAAAATCCGAGATTATAACATACCCTGACATTTTAATTTATTGTTTATTCATATATGTGTGATATGTATCTTTGATTTGCAACAAACACAATAAGAGGTTAGAAATTAATGCAATCACTGATCATACAATGAAATACACAAAACTAATAGGCGATTTCGATTTGATTTTCCTTTCAGTCTATATTCATTTCAATGTTTAATATGATCATGATACATCTTGGACAAATATGATTAAAGATCATTAAATGAACGATGGAAATTTTAGCTAACATCATTTGAATACAAAATTAGTACTTCATATGTTTTAGACTGTGGTTTTAAACTTACTGTGTCTGAAAACGCTTTGCCATGTTGTAATGTTCCACTAAATTGTTGCACAAAATTACAAATTGTTGTTGCAAGCATTCGTTCTTAAACTTGAATAAATGTTTTGTGCATTTGAGGCTTTGATTAACATTATAATTTATAGCCAATAGAAATTATTTAAACTATAGATAAAACTCCGCCCAGTTGACTTAGAATTGTATATTAAAGCGCAATTCGTAGTATTAAGCATACAACGCAAATTGTCATATAATGAACTCAAGGTAAGTTATATTGTCGTTTTCATTATCAAAGCAGTATTTTATCTGATGCATAATTTTAAAGACTGCATTTCGTAAGATAATGAAGTAGTTAGAATTTATATTAATCATTTTAAATCGAATTTAACAAATTCATTTAATAAAACATATTTAATATTTACCCTATTGCATATTAAGAGTGCCGATTTGCAAAACCTTTGTTTTTTATTATATTAAACAATGATAAACATACTTTCAAATTTCACAATGAATGTTGGAATTTGTTACAGCGTAAAATTTGAATTGAGTACCCTTTCATATTTGAATTTTTCCTATTTTAAGTTTTTATTTGGTGCAGTTTTCGTTAATGAGGGATTGTTCCTCGTCTTAATTTTTTTGGCATGTGTTTTTGTATAAACTTTGAACCGGCCCATTTGTCAGACTTGTCTGACATGAAAATAATCAAATAATGTTTTAAAGAAATTTGCTGCGTTTTTTTTTAAATTCTAAGGCACTGCAAATAAGGAGAAGCTTCGAAACTTATTGCACATAGTTTTTGTCCCTACCTCTGGATTAGGCTTCTTTAGCCGATTCGTTTGTATTAGAGTATTTCTTGTACTATGTTTAGATTCGGACTATGTTTTTGTTCTTATGCAACTGATGAGAGAGTACCCCTTGAAATGTGCATATAGCATGTCAAAGTTAACAATATCTTTTCAACACTGGTTACCTACTTGTATTTTGTGAATACCGTTGATCTGTTTTTTACCAACCAACTTCCAACAATTTCTTTTTTTAAAGTTTTTCAGCAAAGAAATAGATTGAACCCTGACCGTTTGTCCATGTTATTCTTTGCGGGAATAATTCACACATTTTTATCTCATGATACATTAATATACAAATGTCGAGTAATAAAAAAGATATGGAGTTCGTATCAATCAATGTCATTTGAAACTATATGTCAGGAAACTTTAAGCTAAGAATAATTTGATGCAGATGATAATGAATGATGTGATGACTTTACAGATCTCGAACACGTTTTCAAAAAATTTATGTCCCCAAGGCCTGAGTGTTCTTTGTAGTGTTTTGTTCTGATATTTATCTCTTGTTTCGTTCTGTCCATCACGGTGATGCTTATTTCCCACCTTAGGCCTCCCAGCTAGCACAAAAACATTTTCAAATTGTTATTAAAACGTTCTCTTAAGAAAACTGAAAACAATATTTATCAAAAAATGTTTTAAAAACGTAAAAATGTATGGTTACGGAAATGTTATAAAAACATTTTCAAAAACCAACAACTTAAATGTTATAATAACGTTTTTCAAAAACATTATTAAATCATTCTATTTTACTAACTTCTAAATGTTTTAATAAAACATTTTTCAAACATATTTTCATTTTGTTTTTAAATTGTACATAAATAATGTTTTAGCATGTATTTTATTAATGTGATAATACCAGCTTATCAGAATATTATGAAAATGTTTCAAAATACTGTTTTTAAAACATTTTAATGAATGATTGCAAAAATGTTTTCCTGTTTACACTTGCTTTGTTTATGAAGCCGTTATGGTATTTTCATCCACTTCTAGGATACACATGAATAATGGATGGTTAAACTGAATACCAAATATTAAATCATTCCCATTAGTAGTTGCTGAATTTTAGCTGAGGAAAATTATTCATACAAACACAACTAGGTTTCAGGTCTGGTAAACTGGAAGTTGAAATGCGACATTCGTTTTAGTCATATACGCAATACAACTCATCATGTTGTAGCTGCATACCAAATTTCAAATAATTCCCGTGAGAGGTTCATGATTTTAAGCTGGTTAAAATTTAGAAGGACGTAAGAATGTACTTACAGACGACAGTAAAACTTAAAGTCCCTGACATCATCAGCAGGGGCATATAAAAAAGGATATAACTGAAAGCAGCAGAGATTCTAGCATATATCCACAAATAACAGCAGTCAACTTTCAGGTTCCAACAAATGGGTACATTCATATTTAAAAGAGAATAACGTTCATTTTATATATCAATGTATATGATTTATTCTTTGTAGAATTTACATAAAAACTTTGAAATACATCAAAAGCAGACATTTGTTTGTATTCAGTTGTCTCTGACAGTGTTAAATCAAACAATTATTCATGTGTGGAAATCTTTGGCAGTGTCAATTTCAAACATTCACTCATCTTCCGGAATCTCTGGAAGAGTCCTGCTTTTCCTTTTATTTTGATTTTTCTGAAATAAAATGTTAAAGTTAAACAGTAATATACCCACAAAATAAAAAGAGTGGCATGGTGCAAAAAAAAATTAATTAGCATATCTTATAATGATACTCCATTTGCTCCTTTTAGGTCCATTATATTCAGGAATAAGGTGTTGAGAGGAAATTAAAAAGCATTCTTAAACAACAAATGATTTTAAGGTTTTAAACATAAAACAAGAATTTGAACTATTCAATTTATAGCAAAAGATAACTTTTACAAACATATCATAGATATCCCGCTTCCGTTTTTCAAAGTATGTGACCTTGTGTTAAAAGGTAATTTCATGACGGATTCTAGTACTAATCAAAAGCTATACCAAATATGACTACCATCCATTAAAATGTTATGGGAAAGACACAAATCTGCACAGTCAGACAGGCAGAGGGACAGACAAAAAGATTCCTTTTAATCCCACTGAACTTTCTTGGCAGGGATTTAATAACTTAAGCACAATGTACATTTTGTACCTATTTAAGTTCTTGATATACAAGCCATGAATCAGTCAAAAGGATCTGGGATCGAATCACCAAATCAGAGTTATAAGCAAAAAGTATGCACATGCAAACTTGTAATTTAAAATTATAAAGTGTCCGAAAAAAAATCCTGAACATAATATTGAAGTCCTTAATCCTGCAATTGGATTAAGAAATCATTCTTATTTTAGGTACAAGGTACAACTGCACAGACAAATTCAAATGAACTGACAGACAAATGGAAAGTCTAGCAAACACCATGATTCTCATATTTAATCATAAGCCAAAATAAGTCTCATAAATATTAAGAAAAGTCTCACCTTGACAAAGTTAGATCCTCCTGGTTTGTTGGGTGCTACTCTTAGGATATGGAACACCTCATTTTTTAGTTCATCTGTTGACAAATTCTTTTTGGACGCTTTCCTTCCTGCACCTTGAACAAAAAAGCAATTACTTCACAATACATGCATGTTTTGAGCATAAAAAAATCAAATTATGTCACAACTTTTTTAGGCCCAGAACATTTAAAACCAAACAGCATTTTCTTAAGTTAATAACTTACATATTATACATGACATCAGACACTTTTTTTGCGGCCTAGTCCACATCGGGACGATATTTCATCGCAGTGTTGAAAGATAACACTGGGAATATATTATTCTAAGTCATTGGTTAAAGTAACTTTCCATAAGTATAAAATAGTCATGGATGATCATAGATAATCGATTCTTACTGGTGGTATAATTCTGTGCAATTAATACTAAGGTCATTTTCGGTAAATATCCGGAAAATGTATTATCAACGTTCTAATTTAAAATAAAGTTGAATTATTTTAACATTCTACACAATTAAGCAATTAAATCCAATTAGTTCATAAATTTGTTTGTTCTCAATTATAAATATACAGGCACCCCATTCAAACCTTTATTAAATAAAATGAAAGAAAGAAAAGGGCACCAGAGAATTCAACTTAATAACTAAACAATAATAAAAAATATTAGAAAATATATAATACATGTATTTCAATGCATGGCACAGCCACTGAATATTACTAAAATATATTTACTTACATCTTTATTGACAGTGTTCTAAACTTTTGATTTCTTCAAACGTGCACATGCTCCTTCATCTAACGTATGTAAGATGATACCGGCACTGATAAAGATTTTGTTCACAGCATGTGGCATATCAACTACACTTGCAATTTCTTGTTGTTTCCATGGTAATACCATCCAGAATTCAGTTAAACAAATTAACATAACCCACACTACTGTAAGACTGATATTATGAAATTTTCCAGAGGTAAATATAATGATGTAGACAAATTAATTAGAAATAAATGGCCTTTTGATAATTATAGTTTTAATGTAAGTTTATATAAAAAAAAATACTATTGACAAGTTTTGTCTTTTAATATTTATAACTTCTACTGTTTTTTTTTTACCATTTCTTCTTTTATTTTTATATAACACACTACATGGTTTGACTTGGATTATTATAGGGGTAACTTCCTATATATTGGGTGGTACAAATGTGTGGCCCGAAAGGGTCACTATTTCATTATGAAACATATATATTAAAAGCCCTGCAGTATTTCACGACAGAACTGAATATATGAATAGAAGTCTTTTCAAAAAAAATTACCAGATAAATATATAATCTTATCTAAAGACAAAAGCCAAATGAAGAAAATTGCATTATCCTAGTAGTCCGATCAATGTCATTATACTTTCCTTTGCAAGATTAGCATAAAAAACTATACATGTTGTTATATTTTGATTATCTTTCCCCCTCTAATCAGGCGTGTAAATATTTGGATGTGTCACATGTTTTCCAGCATGTTTTTTGTTAAAGAAATATATGAATATGTATTGGTGGGGATTTTTGGGTTGTGGCAGTAATCCATCATACCCCCTCATGCAATAAACATTCAAAAAATCACAAATCATGCAAACTGTTTCTGCAACATTATTACGAATGATTTTTAGATGTTTTAGAAAACTTTCAATAAAGTAATGAAAAAAACATATTTTAAAATGTTTCTTAAAAATATTCAAAAGACATTTAGAAAATGAGTTTTAAAATATTTAATTAAATGTTTTTAAAAGGGTTTCCAAAAATAATTTCCTGGGACATCTTTATAACATTTTTAGAACTGTATATTAAATAATTTGAAAAACCGTATCAAAACCTTATCTGAAAATGTTCTTTAACTGTTTTATATGAATGTCATGTTAACATTATAATAAAACATTTTATTGGCAACATGTTAGAAACAGTTTAATAACATTTCAAAAAAACGTTTTAAAGAGAGACTGAAAACCTGTCAAAATGAAATGTTTTTAAAACATTTCAATTCCATTTTGATTATCAGTTCAATGAACCTTTTTTTAAATGAAAACGGAAAATGTTTATAAAATGTTAATTAAACATTTAAGAAAAAACAAAAACGCTTTTAAAACGTTTTAAAAATGTTTTGTTTAAAATGTTCCGACACATTCCATTAAAACCCTTTTAAAATGTTATCAAAAAGGTTCGTGCTAGGGCTGTCTCATGGACAATCATGCCACATCTCCTATTTTTATATTTATGTTGCTTTTTATGCATAGCATTAATAAATATTTCTAAGCATGATTTTAATGTACAGGGCTTTATTCGGGGACACAATTGTTACCGGGTGAATGTATCATGACAGTTAATTAGGTTTCCATGTGAGATGGGGAACAAAATAGTTATAATTTTTTTTCAATTAATAAATTAAATGAAAGTCCTACATATAAACTTTTTTAACCCAGTAACTCGTACTTTGTAACACAAAATGGATTAAAACATTAAGAAAATCGGAATTATCGTATAAATATAGATGTTTTGTTCATAATTCACTTCATTTTGCGATCGGCAGAGTACTGATTATCTAATTATAGCTTTCATTTCCTGATACGTGGTAAAGGTCGCGACCTTTGATAAGTAAATTTACTGAGTGGACACTAGTTTTGGGTATTTTATCCCGTAAGGATTCTTATTCCTGTTATTTGACAAATTATCGAGTACTGATGAACCGGATTATACAATCAGAATTGAAAGTTCAATGTTAAGCGTTTGATTATTTACCCGGAGAGACGGGAATTATTTATCCCGAAAAGACGGGAAAATAGGACATGCACGGGGTATCCCCTTAGGTCGAAAATTCTTCGGAACTTATAAATAATGACGATTTTCCTAGGAGCGGGTTAAAATTTTACTAGAAAGTACTGGTTATTTCAAATAAATCATTCGAATACAAAATTGGGACATAGCCTATTCAACGCCAATATTCATCAGCTAACTGTTAACCATAATCACCAACGGAAGAAATCGCACGGTTCGAGAAAAGTTCGTGTTTTGTTTGCTAACGTATACCTTGTTTTGCCTCCCCCTTTTTGGTAACCGACAAGAAATTGAGACAACATTTGGTGTTCAAATACATCAGTTGCAAAATTTCTTATTTGCTCCTAGTATACACATTGATTGTACAATATATGTATACTCACCAATAACTGTAGTCATACGAAATTATCAACAATAAGTATAAAATCAGAGGAGAACATCAAAAATAAGACAATGTCATAGGAGATATGATCAACATTGAAAATGAATATACATTTATACAAGATGGAATGATGTTAATGGTTCTTTCCTTGTGGAAATATGCTAAATTTTCGATCCCAGCAGCGCAATAGAACCACAAACAGCGAGCAAAACAGGCTATGGTTGAATTATTTCATATTCCTTGGCGTTCGGACAGTCAATTTCCAAAATTGCACTGACAGTAGGACTCAATAATGAGTGAAGCTGAACCGATCTTTTGCAATCAAAGACCCTATAACTATGTCAAGGGTTCTCTAAGTTTAAAATAAAAATCTAGGACCTAGCTTAAGCAAGAAACAAAATGAGTCGAATCAAATTCTAATTGTTGCTCCTTTTAATAACCTTTATTAGTATCATTTGGAGGCAAAGGAGACGAGAGAAAAGCGGCGAGGGAAAGGGGGAGAAGGGGAAGATGGGAGGGTAAAGGATAAATGTATTTCCTGTCCGTCTGTCCGCCCCCACATGAATGCTTGTAAAACGGCGTCGCATTACTTTCATTTAGCCAAGTTGCAATGAGTAGTCCTAAGCCAATGTTTGACGAAGACAAACAGTCGTCAATTTCTTGTTAACGGATGAAAAATCTTACTTTTAAATAAAACTGATTATAGCTTTTGGTTGGAGAAAAAAACAAATATTGATTTTTTGTCCCAAGGATAATCACAATGACCATTAATAAGTCCGCTTCTTCATAAAGACTTAAAATTAGGTCGATAGCCCATAATTGGAACTTTTGATTTTGTAACACAAGTAATGATCTTCTGAATGCTTACACATTCATAATAAATGTACAATATTGGTTTTTCGTCAAAACTTGAAAAAGCGGTTTGATAGATATGAAACATAACGTAAAACGTAAATTTTTATGACAGTTTTATGTGACGAAAACAACCAGCGTACCTAAGACCATCTTTTACTTTTGATTGTTTTAAATGTTTATTTAGACATTATGTCAAAAATTCTGCTTGCAAGGTCTCGAATGTGGTTTACTTTCCCTTAACCAAAAATCATTGTCTTGCAATAAGTAAAAGCCATTTGCGTGTGCAACAGTTTAAAACGTCTATTATAGGGAAAATGATAGTATTTATTTTCACGGCATTAGGTTGGCCTTTTGTGTACCTAATTCAGATGAAAGGAA
>JAULBM010278222.1:0-16472 GCA_032357055.1 Geukensia granosissima
AGTGGCACGTCTTCCTGCGGACTGTTGCTTTCGTGAGGTAGCACGTTAAAAATCCGGCTCAGCGTGTCGGTCTAGTACAAAGCAGGGTTCATTCAACATCACTCATCATTAATATGCTCTCGTCCTGAATATGCATGAAATACTTGTCACTGGACGTTAAGCACCATTCAATTATTATTACCTAAGTCTATCTCAATATAGACCAAAGTTTACAATTGTTTTTTTTGCACTAAGTTAATACTACATGTTACAGCATATCAATGATAACAGGTAATATTACATATAATAATATACTAATAATATTAATAATAACCAATAATGCAGCTTCAAAAATAAAAAAAAATAATTTTGAATGCTCAAGAATTAAAGTTTAATTTAATATAGTAAATATTTGACCTTTATCTTCAATTCAGGAAAAAAATCAAATGAGAAAAATTCAAAATTTATCTGAACTAAATAATGAAATTTAACCTTTAAATCAAAAATGAATTCTTAAAATATATCCAATGTAAAGAAAATTTATAACAGAATTAATTAAGTTTCAATTTCTTACAAAAGTAATTTGTTTTACTTTACATATTAAGTAATATATCTAAGAACTATTAACTTCAAACTTTTAAAGTCAGAGTACAATTAAAATTTCAAAGTTCTTTTAAAACAAATATCCAAAGTCCAAGCCACTGGTTTCTAGTCTAGAACCAATTCATATACAGTTATTTCACCAAATAAATTCCACACTGACATAACTTGTCAAAACTTTACAGAACAGTACAATATTTAATCAAAGTGAACAGCTGTAGATCTATCTGTAACTTCTACTTCCACTGAATCACATAAGAAGTTCATCTCTGTTCCGTTTGGTACATCAGTTCAGCAATGTCACTATCATCACTCTAAGTGGCGACTCAAATCTTGGGCGCCAATGTAACGGCATGTTATTCTGACCATTTCTTTAACAAAGCCATCTAGGGTTCTATCTTTTATTCTATCAGTCACAGTCATAACAAAGGGTGACAATAAGTTTAAACAACCCTGCAATAATAATAAAAATTATAAATATCACAATAATTATTAAGTTCTGCAATAAATGCATTTATATAATAAAATCATACTATTTTCAACTACAATCATATTGACCTCAACTTTGACCTGTAACCTATAATATGTTATCAAAGTTTGTTACTAACTAATACAATTGTGTCATTGTATCTTACAGCAATATGTAAAATGAAAGTATTACTCTTCTATATTGTTAGCTTATGTCATGTATGTTTGGATAAATATATATGCATCTTGTATATTGTGTAATCTATAAACAATACATTTATCACACAATAATATATATTAACACATAAATATGTACCTGTTTATGGAACAAAGTTTTCACTAAACTGGTGTACAATATATAGTACAGTCTTATACATTAATACATCTGTGGTTACAGTACATCACATCTCAGACTCAAGTGTAACATAATGGGCAGTTTGACTATCATGTACAAAGTCTGAAAACAAAAGTACAATAATAAATCCTATGTTCATTTTATAAATGAACAAATGATAAAGTACATAAAACAATCCTAATATATCACAACATTGTATTATTAAACTTTGTGAAATAGTATTTCAATAAAATATGTCATATACCATGAACGTCAATATTATTTCTTAAATACTAAAGTTCAATATCTAGGACGTCCTTCTCGATTATGCTCGTAGTAAAAACGTACAAAATACGCATCAATTCACCTGTATTTTATTATCGGAAAATATACCTGTCGATACGACAATCATTTAAATGCCTTCTTAAAATTGACAACATTTTCAAACCATGTAAACAGTACATCGTGTCTGGTTAATATCACATGTTGTTATGTTACAAAAATAGAATAAAGTTTACACATAGTTAAACCGGCAATTTCTAAATTACAATATTTGACGGTTAAACAATAAACAAAGAGGTAAAAATATAAATTCAACTTACAGTATCAGAAAACTTCCTCGCACACAAATACGTATCTCAGTACATTCAACTCATCTCACACAGGAGAATCCATATACAAATGGTCACAAATTGCTCTTTATAATATATAAAACGTAGTTAATTTAGTCTAGATTAATGGAGACTTTCTTTCCCAAACTGACCACAGGAAGTTCATTGTTTCTGCCTCGAAAGTTCTGACCAATCAGAACGCAGAATTTCAGTGTTAAAGTTCAACACTTCGGAAAAGTACGAACTGCCCTGTGTGCAATTAAGGAACCCCTAAAACTACCTAACTGACGCAAAATACATTCATTCTGATTCATACAACTTCCATACATAGTTTCATTCAATTTGATATTAAATATAATATAAAATAAAGTCAAATATCATAAATGCTAAAATCTGACTCTGCTACATACTTCCCCTGCCCGGGAAATGATGTCCCCATCATTTCATAACAGCTAAATCTGAAATATCAATAAACAGATTAAGTCTTTCCATCAGAAATAATCTTTACGATGGCACCTGAAACTTCACTGCCCATCTTCTGGAATTCTCCTGTCAATGCCATCGATCTCAAAAATTCTGCTCGAGACATCCAATCTGGAGTTGAAGATGTCTGTGCCTGCTTTGACACAAAGTCCTTCATCCATCTCGGTGCTCGTCTCTCTCTAGTAGATCGTCGAGGTACTGGTGAACTTGTTGCTGCTTCCTCTACATCACTGTCATCATCATCGTCATCAGGCGTAACAGTTTCCTCAGTCTGCTCCGAGATTTTATCACTGCCTTCAGCATTCTCTATATCATCTATTGGAGGTTCCAAGATTTCTCCTGTTTCGTCAACTGGAGTGTGAGCGTCCTCAACTTCATCTTGATCCTCAGATTCATCAGCAGGGACCTGATCGTCATCTGGTATACTAATGATCTCTTCAGTGGATGGCTCTACATCAGCATCATGTGGAATGCTATCATCCAACTGGTCCGGCCGGTAAAAGTAAATCATTTCTTCATCATCTGTGTCCGTTTCTGTCTGTTCAGTGCTTGTTGTAGTACTGTTGACATCGGATTTCCTCGACTGAATTCTACTTTTGGTTTTATCTCTTGGTGCTGGTATCGGTCTGTTTCTTGGAGCTGGTATTGGTTCCTCTGTTGGCTTCTCATCAAAACTCGAGAGATGTCCAATAGGAAGGAGTAAGTTTCTGTGTAATGTTCTATTCTTTCCAATTCCAGATTCTTTTCTGACCACAAATACTGGTATGTCTTTATTCGGTTGGGACTGAACGATGTATGGCTCATCTTCCCATTTATCCGCCAACTTATGTTTTCCTTCAAATGCTACTACTTTCACTAAGACTCTATCGCCTGGTTGTAATATTGCTCCTCTGACTTTTAGATCGTATCCTTTCTTTTGTTTATCTTGTGCTTTCTTTATTGATTCTGATGCCAGCTCGTATGATTGTTTCAATCTGTTTCTCAATACTTCCGCATATTTCGTTAGTGTTTTGTTGCTATCCCTTGTTTCCAATCCAAATGCCAAATCTATAGGAAGTCGAGGATGTCTTCCGAACCTGAGAAAGAATGGTGCATGCCCAGTTGTATCTTGTCGTGTGCAATTGTATGCATGTACAACGGTTCCAACGTGGGATTTCCAATCTTGTTTCTGTTCAGGTTCCAATGTTCCAAGCATTCCTATCAAGGTTCTATTAAATCTCTCTGTGAGTCCATCTCCTTGAGGATGATATGGGGTAGTTCGTGATTTCTGTATTCCTGTGATGTTACATATTTCCTTCAACAGCTTGCTCTCAAAACTGCCACCTTGGTCCGAATGAATCCTCTTTGGTAAACCATAATGTAGTACGAAGTTGTTAATGAATGCCTCAGCTACTGTTCTTGCTGACAAGTTGCGTGTTGGTACTGCAATGGCATATCTCGTAAAATGGTCTGTGATGACAAGCAAGTGATGATATCCACCTTTCGATGTTTCCAGTGTCAAAAAGTCCATGCACACTAATTCGAGTGGTTGAGTTGTTTGTATGCTGACTAAAGGTGCTGTGTTCTGCTTGGTTTTATTGCCTCTCAGTGTGCATCGTTTACAGTTGACATTCCATTCTTCTACATCCTTTGTCATCCCCTGCCAAAAGAATCGCTCTCTTACTAGAGACAATGTCCGGTCTCTTCCAGGATGTCCCATGTTGTCGTGTAAAGAATGTAGATGTAGGACAGATGGTACAAGTGATGTTGGTAAAATCAGTTGGAATGTAGTTTCTCCGTCGGTTTCTCTTTCTCTGTACATTGTTTCATTCCTTAGTCTTAGCTTGTCATAATTCCTGTACATCACTGCATTGTATGTTCCCGGTAGTATATGGGTACGACTTGGCTTGGTATTCTTTTCTAAGGCTGACATCCAGAAGCGTAAAACAGGGTCTTGTTGTTGTTTCTGGCGGATATCGACTGTTTCCATCTGTTGTAACTCCGGTATGCTGTCCACTACTTGTGTTGATAGAGCCAGAGTATCTACGTATGTTGGTGTTGTGGTGACATCACATACAGCTCTGATAGATTCCGTAAATATCTGACTGGTTTCTCGTGGTTCTTCCTTAATAGCTGGGTGTCTTGATAAAGCATCAGCATCCATGTTTCCTTTTCCAGTCCTGTACTTGATATCAAAATTGTTAGCAACTAGTGCAGCAATTCAACGGTGTCCTATTGCGTCTATTTTGGCTGAAGTGAGGATGTAGGTGAGCGGGTTATTATCTGTTAAAACGGTGAATCTGTTTCCGTACAGGTAATCATGAAACTTCTCACTGACTGACCATTTCAAGGCTAGAAATTCTAGTTTATGGACGGGATAGTTTCGTTCCGCTTTGTTGAGTCCTCTACTAGCATAGGCTATCACTTTCTTTTCTCCATGCTGCTCTTGGTATAAAACTGCACCAAGTCCTTTACTGCTGGCATCCGTATGTAATTCGAAAGGCAATTTGTAATCTGGGTACGCTAGTATTAGAGGCGATGCTAATCGGTTTTTCAATTCCTGAAATGCTTTGTCTTCTTGTTCTCCCCATTTCCAAGATGATGGTTGTTTCTGTTGTTTCTTTCTAGATTTTGATATTGTTGGAGCTGGCATCAGATCGTTTAGTGGTCTTGCTATTTTTGAGAAGTTTTGTATGAATCTCCGGTAATATCCAACGAATCCCAAAAACTTTCTGACATCTTCCGGAGTTGTAGGTGTTGGCCAGTTGATGACCTTATCTATCTTTTCGGGGTCAGCTTCTATTCCGTTGGCTGAAACGATGTGTCCTACATATTTGACCCTTTCCATGAAGAATGAACATTTCTTTGGGGATAGTTTGATGTTGACTTCTCGTAATCTGTTGAATACTTTTCGGATTCTATCGACGTGTTCTTCATATGTTCTGGAGAATATGATTAGATCGTCTAAATAAATCAAGCAGATGTTCATGTGCATGTCTCCCAAGATGTTTTCCATTAGTCGTTGGTAAGTTGCAGGAGAATTAGTTAGCCCAAACGGCATACGATTGTATTCGTAAAATCCCAGTGGTCCAACAGTAAATGCAGTGCGTTTTTTGTGGGATTCTTCTATTTCTATTTGATGGTAGCCGCTTTTCATGTCCAATACGGTAAAGTAACGATTTCCACCAAGAGAATCAAGTATTTCGTCTATCCTAGGTAGTGCATACGAGTCATGGATAGTTCTCTGGTTAAGTTGACGATAGTCTATGCACATGCGTAGTTTCTTTCTGCATAGTACGACATTTGAAGCCAATGTAGACTTAGATTCTCTTATTACTCCAGCTGCAAGTAGTTGCTGCAAATGATCTCTGACTTCTTGAAGCAATGACGGCGGTTTTCTACGATGTCTCTGTTTAAACGGATACTCGTCTGTTAATTCGATCTGATGTCTCACGGCTGTGGTATGGCCAATATCAGTTTCTCCTTTCGAAAAGATGTCCTGGTATTCTCGAATAAGTTGCTCCCCTCGCTTAATTTGGTGTTCATCTAGGTTGTCTGTCGATATTGTGACTTGTTGTATGAGATCATCAGTGTAAACTTGAGTTGTTGTCTTTCGGTGAGTCTACGATGTTGACAGGTTGAAGTTCGTAAAGCAATCCTCTTGGTTCTATTGTCACTGTTCTAGTTGTGATGTTGGTAAAGTGAACAGGTATTATTCCAGTTGACTTGTAGTTGTAACTGATGAGTGTTGGTGAGAGATCAATATCATCTGGAAGAGCAGATTTTGGTGTTGTCTACAGAAGTGCACATGTTGGTTGATACGGTATCTCTTTATCAAGGTATCCGTTGATAACTACGCTGCTGTTTGGTTGTATGGTTATTCGTTGTCTCTCGGCTGATTTATCAATTGCCAATCTATTTCCTTCTCGGGCCAATTCCTTTTCTCGAAGCTGTAAACATTTGAAAGCCGTATAGCATGGTGTTTGTAGGTTGGCTTCTTGCAGAAATCTGACTCCATGTTGTTGTTTCAAACGGTTCATCAGTTCTTTCAAAATGTTAGTTCCTAAAAACAATGGTACTGTCTTGTTGTAGTCACTATCAGGTACTACCAATAACAAACAGTTGCTTACTTTGCC
Organism: Geukensia granosissima; assembly: GCA_032357055.1. Classification (NCBI taxonomy): domain Eukaryota; kingdom Metazoa; phylum Mollusca; class Bivalvia; order Mytilida; family Mytilidae; genus Geukensia; species Geukensia granosissima. Next base: position 6,591 of record JAULBM010278222.1, read on the forward strand.
AGGTGTTGACCCTTTGATGTCAGTGTCAGCTTGGATGTATCCATCATAAATCAAAGGTTGACCATCTGCACATTCGATGTGTATGAATTCTGTCAATGGTTGTATCGGTTTGTTGGGAAAATGTTTCTTGCAGAATGATTGGCTTATCGTTGAGACGGTAGAACCAGTATCCAGCAATGATGTTGTAGTGATTCCATCTATGTTGGTGGTGACTTCATTAGCTGATCCTTGTAAGCCAGGTGTGACATGTGTAGACTTAAGTTGTTGTTGGCTTCGACAATGCTGTTTCCAATCTGTCTTAGAGAAGTCTAGTCTAACTCTGCATGATATGGCTATGTGTCCTTGTTGTCCACATCGATAACAATATCGTTTGTCAAATGGCTGAGTAGTTGGATACGTTGATGTTTCTGGTTGAATAGGTTGAAAATTCGATGTGTTTTTCCTTGTGTGTCTATGCCTCCGTTTCTTGATATGTTGATTTGTTGGTTTTCTCTGGGCATGCACCTTGTTGTTATCTTTCAATCTATTTTCCACGTTTTGGACCATTCCTTTCAATTCGTCTATCTCCTTTGATTGATCATGTTGTTCTGAAGTTGTATCATTGTCGTTATTGTGTTCTTTCTCTATATTCCTTATTTCGACTACTAACTCGGTGAAATTGTTGATTGTATCCTTTTTGTATCTCGTGATGTTCTTAAACGGTTGTCGTAATCCTTCCCAAAACTTATCGCAAAGCATCCTGTTGTATTCGTGCTTGCTTACAAATTCCAATCGTCTGGCCAAATTAAGGATATCTTCCAAACGTAATCCCCATTCGGTGACAGTTTCGTTGGTATCTTGTAGTGCAGTGTAGAATCGTTTCATGATGGACATACAATCATCTACGGATCCATAAATACTGTCGAGCTTAGATATGATGTCTTTGGTTGTTGCTCCTAAGCCTAGTCTCATTACTGCTTTCTTTGGTTCTCTCTTAAGGGATTGTCTGATTGCCTGAAGTATGGTACTTTCATGAAGATGTTCATTCTCAAGGCATTGAACTTGGTACTTCCAAACATCGTACGGTGTCTCTCCTTTAATGTCTCCAGTAAACACAGGTAACTTCGGTATGTATTGTATGGGAATTTCCTTCGTCTCTGGTTAGGATTTCAATGCATCAAGTCCAGTTGATATGTACGTGGTCATCCATGATACAAAATCCTCTGGTGTATCAACTTTCGGCTTGATCCTCAAAGCTGTCAGTACATCGACAAGCTGAGTTATCTCTTCATGTGTAAAGGTAATCTCCTCCATCATATGTTAGGTAAGTAGCAGGTGAGTAGTATCTAAAACAGTAAAAATCTAAATCTGCAGCAAAGAAACAAACTCATTTCCTGCAAATAAATGTGTATTAATAAACAAGTTATAACAAATAGAAATCTAATATTCCTTAAACAGAAACAAAATTCTCTAAAAGGATAACAAAATTATCTGAAAAAAAATAAATTTATCTGAAAGAATAAAAAATCTATCTGAAACAAAAATAAAGTTATCTGAAAGAAAACTAAATTATCTGAAATAGAAAAAATACCCTAAAATAGAAACAAACTATTTCTGAAATGCAAATATTAATGCTAAAATAGAAACAAAATAATATTAAGGCTGAAATAGAAACAAACTATTGCTGAAATATAAATATTAATGCTGAAATAGAAACAAGTAAGTATTAATTACCTGTAACAAAAACAAATTATATGAAATTCAAAACAAATTTCCTGCAAGAAATATAAACTACCTGCAAGAAATATAAACTAAGTGCAAGAAAAATAAACTACGTGCAAGAAAAATAAATTACCTGAAATAAATATAAAAGTATTTGAAATAAATACAAATTATCTGAAATAAATACAAAGTATCTGAAATAAATACAAAGTATCTGAAATAAATACAAAGTATCTGAAATAAATATAAATTATCTGAAATTTAGAAGGAATAAAGAAGTGTATATTAGTTTCCAAGTTTTCTGCAAAATCAATTTAAAATAATTAGAAAAACAAGAAATAAACTGGAACAGGCTACACAAATAGTTCTGAAATGAAATATAGTATTATGATAAGTAATATAAACAATAACGATAAGCTGGATATCTGAAATTAAATGTTGATTATCTAACAATTAATGGTATATCTGCTTGTCTATGCTGAAAAGAAAATCTGTTAAGATTACAAATCTGTAACTAATATGGTAAACCTGAAATAACTAAGATTAAATATTAAATTATCTAATCTATCTGCTAAAGCTGAAAAAAAATATGAGATTATATCAAAATTCTGAAAAATTAAACCATCAAAATTACAGTTCACTACCACTGAAAAATAATATTAAGTAAATTACAGTTTCAGTGTTATATCTGAAAATAAATAAGGTAATTATCAAATTACAGTATCTACTCTAAGAACTAAAATTCAAAGTTTAACAATTAAATTATCTCGGCTGAAAAAAATAAATAAAAGTAACTGGATTCTAAATAAAAAACTCTGAAAAAAAATTATTACTGTTGTACACTAAGCTGAAATGTAAAGTCTATTACAGTAGCAAATGTCACTGCTGCAAAGTAAGATATATTACTGGAGCAAATATCACAGCTGAAAAGTAAGATATATTTCTGGAGCAAATATCACAGCTGAAAAGTAAGATGTATTACAGTGGCAAATGCCAAAGCTGAAAATTAAATTTTATTACAGGAATGAACACCAAAGCTGAAAATTAAGTTTTATTACTGGAATATATATCAAAGAATTCTGAAACCAAAATTATTTATTTTATTATATCAGATCTAGGTTCAATAAAATAATCACTGAAATATATTAAGAAACTATTAGGAATATTATTTGATTAAATTCAGAACAACAATTGAATCAATACATGTACACAATCACAAGTAGTAATATACAATGTCAATATACAATAAGACAATATACAGTGTACAATGTGTCAATTCACTCCTCAGATTCAACCTCACACACAGTCAATCAGATTCACACAACTTAGACACTATCCATCCCTAGAAATCAAAACACAAACACACAACATACAAAAGAAAAGTTTAAAACTAGAACCCAGGGTCAAATGTACTCTGACAAAAATATGGGTATATCAGAGGTACAAGTAAGACAAAACCCAAAAGACTACAACTATCTAGTAAAACTCTCAACTAAATGTTGAGTGGGTCAGGATTCTATTAACATATCCAATAATCCAACTCAAAAACCTCAGCACCTACGTACCTTGTATATGTGTCCTCTGCGAATGAACAACACCCCTCAAAACAAAATTGGACAAGTGGAATGGGTCCTATGTCACTATGTTATAAATCAATCCATGGATGTGTGAGCAATGTGTGAGCACTTTACTATGGATATTCTATGGACACTCATGATATGGGCAATGCCTTTCTCACACCACTATTTCTCAATAAACTGAAAGACCTTAAATTAATATTAATAATTATTTTTTATTAGCTTAGGCTATCTCAATATAGACCAAAGTTAAAAATTTTTTCACTAAGTTAATACTACATGTTACAGCATATCAATAATAACAAGTAATATTACATATAATAATATACTAATAATATTAATAATAACCAATAATGCTACTTCAAAATCAAAAAAATAATTTTGAATGCTCAAGAATTAAAGTTTAATTTAATATAACAAAAATTTGACCTTTATCTTCAATTCAGGAAAAAAAATCAAATGAGAAAAATTCTAAATTTATCTGAACTAAATAATGAAATTTAACCTTTAAATCAAAAATGAATTCTTAAAATATATCTAATGTAAAGAAAATTTATAACAGATTTAATTAAATAAATTCAAGACAATTACAAAAAAAATAAATTTACAGGCTTAATGTAAGAAAGTTATAAAATTTCTATAAACTAAGTGTACAATATCAGTTTATCACAATATTTCTATAAACTAAGTGTACAATATCAGTTTTAAGTGTAAATAACAATCTCTTTTTTATTTTACATGGTTCTGTAACAGTTTACAGATATTCAAATAATAAGATCTATAAATAAATGTTTTTACTGTAAATAGTTTCAATTCCTTACAAAAGTAATTTGTTTTACTTTACATAGTAAGTTATATATCTAAGAACTATTAACTTCAAACTTTATAAGTCAAAGTCAATTAAAATTAAAAGTTCTTTTAAAATAAATATCAAAGTCCAAGCTACTGGTTTCTAGTCTAGAACCAATACATATACAGTTATTTCACCAAATAAATTTCACACTGACATAACTTGTCAAAACTTTACAGAACAGTACAATATATAATCAAAGTGAACAGCTGTGGATTCTATCTGTAACTTCTACTTCCACTGAATCACATAAAAAGTTCATCTCTGTTCCGTTTGGTACATCAGTTCAGCAATGTCACTATCATCACTCTAAGTGGAGACTTAAATCGTGGGCGCCAATGTAACGGCATGTTATTCTGGGCATTTCTATAACAAAGCCATCTAGGGTTCTATCTTTTATTCTATCAGTCACAGTCATAACAAAGGGTGACAATAAGTTTAAACAACCCTGCAATAATAATAAAAATTATAAATATCACAATAATTATTAAGTTCTGCAATAAATGCATTTATATAATAAAATCATACTATTTTCAACTACAATCATATTGACCTCAACTTTGACCTGTAACCTATAATATGTTATCAAAGTTTGTTACTAACTAATACAATTGTGTCATTGTATCTTACAGCAATATGTAAAATGAAAGTATTACTCTTCTATATTGTTAGCTTATGTCATGTATGTTTGGATAAATATATATGCATCTTGTATATTGTGTAATCTATAAACAATACATTTATCACACAATAATATATATTAACACATAAATATGTACCTGTTTATGGAACAAAGTTTTCACTAAACTGGTGTACAATATATAGTACAGTCTTATACATTAATACATCTGTGGTTACAGTACATCACATCTCAGACTCAAGTGTAACATAATGGGCAGTTTGACTATCATGTACAAAGTCTGAAAACAAAAGTACAATAATAAATCCTATGTTCATTTTATAAATGAACAAATGATAAAGTACATAAAACAATCCTAATATATCACAACATTGTATTATTAAACTTTGTGAAATAGTATTTCAATAAAATATGTCATATACCATGAACGTCAATATTATTTCTTAAATACTAAAGTTCAATATCTAGGACGTCCTTCTCGATTATGCTCGTAGTAAAAACGTACAAAATACGCATCAATTCACCTGTATTTTATTATCGGAAAATATACCTGTCGATACGACAATCATTTAAATGCCTTCTTAAAATTGACAACATTTTCAAACCATGTAAACAGTACATCGTGTCTGGTTAATATCACATGTTGTTATGTTACAAAAATAGAATAAAGTTTACACATAGTTAAACCGGCAATTTCTAAATTACAATATTTGACGGTTAAACAATAAACAAAGAGGTAAAAATATAAATTCAACTTACAGTATCAGAAAACTTCCTCGCACACAAATACGTATCTCAGTACATTCAACTCATCTCACACAGGAGAATCCATATACAAATGGTCACAAATTGCTCTTTATAATATATAAAACGTAGTTAATTTAGTCTAGATTAATGGAGACTTTCTTTCCCAAACTGACCACAGGAAGTTCATTGTTTCTGCCTCGAAAGTTCTGACCAATCAGAACGCAGAATTTCAGTGTTAAAGTTCAACACTTCGGAAAAGTACGAACTGCCCTGTGTGCAATTAAGGAACCCCTAAAACTACCTAACTGACGCAAAATACATTCATTCTGATTCATACAACTTCCATACATAGTTTCATTCAATTTGATATTAAATATAATATAAAATAAAGTCAAATATCATAAATGCTAAAATCTGACTCTGCTACATACTTCCCCTGCCCGGGAAATGATGTCCCCATCATTTCATAACAGCTAAATCTGAAATATCAATAAACAGATTAAGTCTTTCCATCAGAAATAATCTTTACGATGGCACCTGAAACTTCACTGCCCATCTTCTGGAATTCTCCTGTCAATGCCATCGATCTCAAAAATTCTGCTCGAGACATCCAATCTGGAGTTGAAGATGTCTGTGCCTGCTTTGACACAAAGTCCTTCATCCATCTCGGTGCTCGTCTCTCTCTAGTAGATCGTCGAGGTACTGGTGAACTTGTTGCTGCTTCCTCTACATCACTGTCATCATCATCGTCATCAGGCGTAACAGTTTCCTCAGTCTGCTCCGAGATTTTATCACTGCCTTCAGCATTCTCTATATCATCTATTGGAGGTTCCAAGATTTCTCCTGTTTCGTCAACTGGAGTGTGAGCGTCCTCAACTTCATCTTGATCCTCAGATTCATCAGCAGGGACCTGATCGTCATCTGGTATACTAATGATCTCTTCAGTGGATGGCTCTACATCAGCATCATGTGGAATGCTATCATCCAACTGGTCCGGCCGGTAAAAGTAAATCATTTCTTCATCATCTGTGTCCGTTTCTGTCTGTTCAGTGCTTGTTGTAGTACTGTTGACATCGGATTTCCTCGACTGAATTCTACTTTTGGTTTTATCTCTTGGTGCTGGTATCGGTCTGTTTCTTGGAGCTGGTATTGGTTCCTCTGTTGGCTTCTCATCAAAACTCGAGAGATGTCCAATAGGAAGGAGTAAGTTTCTGTGTAATGTTCTATTCTTTCCAATTCCAGATTCTTTTCTGACCACAAATACTGGTATGTCTTTATTCGGTTGGGACTGAACGATGTATGGCTCATCTTCCCATTTATCCGCCAACTTATGTTTTCCTTCAAATGCTACTACTTTCACTAAGACTCTATCGCCTGGTTGTAATATTGCTCCTCTGACTTTTAGATCATATCCTTTCTTTTGTTTATCTTGTGCTTTCTTTATTGATTCTGATGCCAGCTCGTATGACTGTTTCAATCTGTTTCTCAGTCCTTCCGCATATTTCGTTAGTGTTTTGTTGCTATCCCTTGTTTCCAATCCAAATGCCAAATATATAGGAGCCTTTGGTTTGTATTTTGTATAGTTTTTGTCTCACCTGTGACGAAAGTTAAGTTGCAGAAGGTAAGACATCGGTATGCGGTTTCTGGTGTCTGCAGCAATGGCAGTGTCAACAATTGTTAAAGTTTGTGATTAGGTTAGTTTTGACATGAACCCTTTATGGTAGGTCACTCATTATTTGTATGCAGTTTTATAAGCATGCGTTCATTTTGTTTCCATGGAGATAATTAACCTCTGACCTCACAGTCATTTCATGTTAAAAATTGTGATGAGGTGAATAATATTAGGTAGGCAACTGAAGAAGTAATGTCTCATCTCGTTTCAATGGAGATTATGAACCCCTGACTCACAGTCTCACAGTCCAATTTATTTGTGTCACCTAGGACAAATGTGGTGGAGTAGACACATGGAGATACTGTTTCCGTACTGTTTCATTACATCCCAATTCTTCACCCAATTGATGCCCCTATCACCTCATTTAAGCATGAGCTATCACTTCAAATGAACATCCTGTTCCTTCTTTCCAGCTGCAGAACCAGGTGAGACTTATACTGTGTCCACATTTATAAAGGTAATAGGGCCTGATTTATAAAGGTTATATGGCCTGAAAGGGCACAAAAATGTCATTTTGTGGGGTATGGGAAAATAAATATTTTTCGTCAGATTCTGATGGGATCTTTTCGTTGGATTCCTCTCCGTGAGTGATTTCTGAAGTATGTCAACAGATATTTGTTCTCTCAAAGTTTTGGAGATAAAAAGGTTAAAAGTGGCAAAAAGTTTAATTTTTGCCTCATTTTGTGGGGTATGGGAAATTTTATTTTTCATCGGATTTTGGTGGGATTTTTTGCATTTGATTTGTCTCATTGAGGCCTTTCAGTTTATTTCAACAAATTTTCTTTATCTCTTACTTTTTCCAAAAAGGGGTCAAATTGGCTCAAAAGTGTTATTTGTATTCATCAAAACCACTATAAATTAAAAAAAATTGGGGCCTGGACACTAAGCCATGAAAAAATCTTTAAGAAATTAACCTTGAGATCAAAGTGCAAGGTCCTATTGGGTTATGACATCATCAAATCAAAGGACATAAAATTGTGGCCAAAACACAGCCATGACCAAATACCTATAAACTTGACCTCGAGTTCAAAGGTCAAGGTCATATTGGGGCTGAGATATCATCCCATCGTCTAAATATGTGACATCGTCTCATGGTGATTCATCCTCGGGCGAAATTCACGCTTCATACGCAGAAAACAGGCATTTAAAACCTTTTTTTTAAATTTTGTCAACATTTTATTTGATAAGAGTTAGAAGTGCAGGGTCTTATTTTTTTTTAAAGATATTGCTGCGTGCCCCACGGAAATCTAATATTGAACAACGGCAACAGTTTAACGAGAAATTATGCATTGCACAAACCAGAAAAGGTGTGGACTGTCATTCTGGCATATATTCCATATTCTTTCATTTAACTATGGAAACATTTTACACCAGTGGTTCATTTAATTGTAGTTAATTGTTCAAATATACTTCAAAAATCAAGATAAAACGAGTTGAAAAATAAAGTTTATATTTTCTTTTTGTAACACTCCTGTTCTAGAAGAGCAAGATATTAAAAATTCTGGCGATACGACATAGCTTAAAATGAAGTATAGATATAAACCTATCGTTTAAAACAGGTTTTAGCTGTGTATCTATGCATGGGTGCATTATCTCCAGCCGCGGATCCAGGATTTTACGTTACTGGGGGAGCGGGTCCAGGGCAGTGTCCTGGTAGGGGGGGCACGAAGCTCATAGAAATTGAGAAATTTAAGACTAAAAAATATTTTTTCTCTTTTTCAGGGTGCGCCTTAAATAAACGACTTTCTGTCGTCCCGTCGCCCGATTACTATAAATTCAATGAATATTAAAAAAAAAACGTCATTTTTACGTTGACGTTTCTTTCTTTATTTGAAAATCTTAAACGGTTTTTGCACATACATGTAGAGGTTATCAAGCAGACTCAAGGTTACTTCTTGGAATATGAAAACAAAGAGGTATTTGGTAAAGGTCAGAAACACTGCACTCCAACCACGAGAAAAAATGAGAATTTACAAATCTGCCTTCAACGAGGATGGAATATCACTCCTTGTAAAAAGCTAAAAAAAAATCGTGTATATACGTAGAATAAAACATTTTTACTGCTTTAATTCCAGACGTTAAGAAACACTCAATCAAGAGAAATGGTGATTTTTACAGCTTCCGTTATGGTATGGTTCATCGTTGAAGGCCATAATGAGACCTGTAGAAGTTAAAATTCGACTGTCACTTGGTGGGTGGCTGTCTCATGGACAATCATGCCACATCTCCTTTTTTATATTGATGAATCAAAAGCGGTTTTAACAAACGCCGATCAACCATTATTTTAAGCATTGTTAGTAGTTTTTGTCAGTCAATGGAAATGTGACTTAAAGCTTGCACAGCTAGAATTTAATCGTACACATTAACAACTTTATTTACAAGGTATCGCGTTCAGATTCAAGTATACTCAGCCAGGGTTTTAATGAACTTAAAAATAAGAGTGATAATTATACCTTACATAAAAACTTATCCTTCATTGGATGAGATATTAACGTGGAATAAAATAATATGCGTATTTTGCATTAATTTGTTACCAACGATGAATAACTCTATATTTCCTCTAGCAAATAACCCTTAAAATTACACATTCCTTTATATAATAACCATATTATAAACCGGGTAAATATAAAAATAGGAGATGTGGCATGATTGTCCATGAGACAGCCACCCACCAAGTGACAGTAGAATTTTAACT
>JAULBM010278333.1:5238-16468 GCA_032357055.1 Geukensia granosissima
CCATAGTTTGTTTCGCAGTAGTTCTGGCAGTCGTCTTAATAGGTTTTCAATTTGAAGCCTTGAAAGTGGCTAGGGAGAACCAGCTTTTCTATCAGATTTAATGAAGGAAAATCATATTCCTCAAGACAAAAATATTTGTTCAATCTTTATATATTATCTTAAATTATGTTATTATTTCCCGTCATCTGGTTTACGCTAGTTCACATTTTTAAAGCCGTTGTGACTCCAAATGTAAGATATTGGAGAAGTGATTAACCATACATGACCACAACTTCCTTGTTTCATTTTTTCCTTTTGTAGTGACTTAATATATGTATTTAATTCTTTTATTTTGTATAGGTTTTGATACTGCTGATTTTACTAATTATGAGAAAAAGAATTGGCCTTGTAAGTATCTAAATAACATGTGTTTATTTAGAACTTTTCAAGTTCAGAGAGGAATTATCAGTAACATTCGAATGCATCTTTTATATCTTCTTTCGGGACATGCTTTTCTATTTTCTAACGTAATGTTAGCCAATTTTGGCGTAAAAACCCAGTTTTGCCATGTTGTGTAACACTTACTCACATTATAATTGTAAAATTTTGAGACATTCTGTTGAATGGTTATTGTCTCTTCATACAAACCCATATATCAACGGAGGTACTAGGTTACATAAAGTTATGATTTATATTTTAAAACCAGTTTTCTAGAAATTGTCATGTGAAATTTTGTGTTTTTTTATTTTAATGTTTCCGTTAAAGGCCCATGGATTGTTGTATTGTTTTTGTTTATAAGTTCCACTCTACTCAGAGCATTTGGTCTATGGTACGTATTAGGTTTTCTGCCTCAAAATAATACTTTTGAATATAAAAGTATGGGATTCTGTACGATTGGTTTTCTACCTCAAAATAATACTATTGAATATAAAAGTATGGGATTCTGTACGATTGGTTTTCTGCCTCAAAATAATACTATTGAATATAAAAGTATGGGATTCTGTACGATTGGTTTTCTACTTCAAAATAATACTATTGAATATAAAAGTATGGGATTCTGTACGATTGGTTTTTGCCTCAAAATAATACCATTGAATATAAAAGTACGGGATGCTGTACGATTGTCTATGAAACAGTCATCCAGAAAGTATCCAAAAAACATCAGGTTTCCTTAAGGTATCCAATGATGGGAAAATTTTGATAATAAAATAAATGCTATGGCATTAATGCTACAATACTAAGTCAAAAAAATTTACTATTTAAAACGAGTAACAGCCAATAATTAAATAAACGACATCCGCTGGTCTATTGGTTCCGTCTTAGGACAGGCACCTAGTGTGTATACATTTATGAGCGCTCAGCACATTTCCTACTTGGGACAGTATGGCAAAATGTACTTACCGCGAAACAGGACTCGCTGTTACTGTTATATAGTTTGAAATGAAAACACACTTGATATATACCTGATTATATTTAACTATTATATCTAATTGGATTTATTGATAATATATAACTTAGGCCAAGAAAACAAGGTATTGAACCAATGAAAATAAGACAAATCAATTTGTTTTTTGAAGAGACGTCTTTTACTTGTTTCCATTGTTTTTAAAACCAATTTTTACATTCAAAAAGACATGGTTTGTTTTGGATTTTATTTGGTTAGAAGGATACAATTATAAATTTTCCGTATAAAAATTTCATTTTAATTCCATTTTTAGCCCCCTTAAATAATAATAATAATAATAATAATAATAATTAAAATAATAAAATCAAAATAGAAGTAATCATTAAAATATATTTGTTTGATAAAGTACCACTGAAATTCAAATTATATTGTTGCTACTGAGTTAAGATATTTGCTGAGGACTTTAACGTTTTACCATGACCCCATCTGGTATAGGGCATATTATACTGAACATTTATGCAATTAAAGTTAAATTCTTACTATCCCATTTTAGTACTGTATATCTTATTTTGATTTCATTTTAGTAAATATAATGAATGTTCTCGCCACGATATGGCTGAAATACTGCCGACGAGGCGTAAAACACCAATCAATCAATCAATCTATCTATCCCTTACGTTTTTGAGATATTATTGCGGACACCATAACGATTTTAGGTCCTATAGCCAAAACCGTTTGTCCAATAATTTTGAATGAAAATGTGAAATGTAGAACCGATTAAACATACATTTTTATTACAAGTTATCAGCTATCATTAACAGTAATTCAGACATAATTAAAATATATGGTTGATAACGATTACGATATTGCTAAGCATCTTGACCTTGATATCTTGTTGTTGGTCATATTATGCTAAACATTTGTGGTATTCAAACTTTCTCTCTATCTCTTACAGCTTTTGAGATATATGCAAAAAAAACCCTGGATTCCAAAACAAATTTTGGACCCGGTGGCAGTAACCATTGTTCCAATAATTTGGGACCCAATATACCAAATGTAGATCTTGATAAGGTTGACATTTTCTCCATATGTTATCCGCTTTTATCTGTTATAGGTTTCTGAAAAGACCAACTTAGAGAAATGCCATTGCTATAGGTGACCTTCAACCTTAACGTATTTGAATGCACCTTAGTACGCCTAAATTGTTCCCTAGGTCTCTACTGTTTGTAATTTAGAACATTTAACAGAGTGCGACAAATGTTTGCAGGGCAATAACTGCCACAATAACTTGTCCAATTTCTGAGATGGAAATGAAATCCATTAATGTCACATAACACTAAATATTTTCCCCATTACAGTTTATAAGCTAGCTATGTATAACGGTTTGTGACTTTAAAGGTGAAATGGGCAAAAACATTGGATTAGCAGTATGACATCCGAATAGCCTTTTACTGCACGATACTTGTCACCAAATACCATTACGATATTTTGCGAACCGTCTCTGGAAAATGTTTTTAATAGTTGAAAGAAGAAAAAAATCAGAATAAAGATTGTAAGGTATTCCCCAAAAATCGGAAAGACCTTAAAAGTATCGACAAACAAATTCAAGACTTAAAACTTTTGTCTAGTTTAAAACATTCGTCATTACAGGTTGTGCAGCTGTTTAAAGAAGCCGGTAAAGCTCTTGCGGATATGCCATTGCTGATTTTTCAACCGATTTGGGTATGTTCTACTTTTTTCCTAACCTCCTTAGTTAGTTTATTGCATAAAGTATTTAAAGACAGGGCAGACGTAACCAAATATTTTTTGGAATAATTATAAATTTTGAGGTTAATGAATGGACGAATTTACAAGTAGCTCCATACTTGTAATGGTTTGATGTTTGTTGATAATGTTAGGTGATAATTAATTAAAAATCTGTTTCTCTTTTCAGACTTTCCTTTGTTTGTTCCTGACAATTGCAGTGCTGCTCCTGTTCCTAAGTTTTATTTTAACTTCAGGTATGTACTGTGTGCAACAGGCTAATTTAAAACAGAAACTTCCAGGAGCTTTCACTGTCAATTGAAAATGGTTATGCTAAATCACCATTTATGACAACGTAAACTGTTGAGAAACAAACAAAACATTTAGTCATATCGCTGCTAAATAATGATAATATCAGCCGTTGGAGTGTATTTTTAACAAGTAAGTTACTGTATCAATTTAAAATAAGTAGACATGGTATGATTGTAAATGAGACAGTCATCCAAAAGTTCAATTAAAAATACATCTAAAGCTTAATTTAACGCCTTAAATAACAGCTCCACAACTTGTAAAGGGCCTAAAAATTAAAAGTGATGACATGCAAATGTTAAAATCATCGACCGATTTGGTTTTCGTTGTAAAACGAGGGACACTAAAACCCAGTTTGACCCTGTTGTAAAAGGTGATTCTTTAATAAGCATTCTTCTCGATAAAGATGATATATTTTTCTGTCTCGGATTAAAGACTGACTTTTTGATATATTTATCTCTGGGATTTGTTCTCAGCCAAAACACAGGTTTTTTTCAAAATAATTTGTTCAGTTAAAACATTGATTTAGTGACCAATGTTTTCAAAATATAAATTCAATTATAAATAAGTCATCCCAACTGGGCTTTCTTTAAAAGAAAAATATAAAAAAAAAATAGGCATAGACCTTCTTATGTATATTTAAAAATATTAATGATAGAGCAGAAATATGCAAAGTTCGCATTAGCGCCAACAAGTCAATGATTGAAAATGGTAAATATTTTAACCTTGATAAAAACACAGAATTTGTCCAATTTGCGGAGTAGGACCCATTAAAAATGTGAATTTTTTTTATTGTATTGTAAGGTATACGTAGTGATATTACTCCCTTTGAAGATTTTTAATATATTGTTTAACAGTATATATGTTTAAAATGATTTTTCACACATAAAAGTATTTTTAGAATAATGAATAAGACGATTTTCCCGATAAACAATGAAACAACATTATATCTAAGGAAAAAGGAACACGAAGATACCAAAGAAACAGACAGAATTCGATAAGTTAGAAGACAGACAAGACCATCATGGCCAACAAAATGAATCGAAAGACAAAGAACATACAGCACTACACAAAAAAGATTTTCAAGTAAAACATGTTTTATATAGGTTTTGTTTATTTTATATTTTATATCTTATGTTTATAAGTACATTCATATATTGCACCTTAACCATGTATGTTTAATCATTTTGTAAGAATAAAGAATTCGAATTTGATTTTGATTTTTTTATTCATAAAACATAATACAACGACATCCACTGGAATACAGGTTTCTGCCTTTGGACAGGCACATAAAATATTTGGAGGAGTTAGGTATGTTAATGAGCACTCAACCGTCCCCTCATTTGTCACAGTAGTGTAAAAAACGGCAAATAACCTTATAACTTATTGAATGAACTCTTCATACATACTTCATAGGTAGACATTTCCAAATAAAGAAAGTACTCTCTCTTTCAAAACTAGTTTAAAAATTAAAACATTTTAGATACTATATCCAATTCTCTTAAACTGAGACATCAATTGACTGCGTGTAAAAATATTTATAGCCCAAGAGAACAAGATGTTGTGCAAATGCCAATATAGAAAGTATCGACAAAACGTAAGATAAAAATGTAACAAAAAATGACTAAACTTAAGTAATTATGTATACTCTCCAGCAGAGAGTAAATGTTGATTCAATATTTTAAGATTTTAAAATAATGTCATAAGGGATATGCTATGTTTATTCAAGCGACTGATAAGTCATAATGGAATGTGTTTGAGTTAACGAGCCCATTTACAAAATTCCATAAAGGGTTGGATGGGAAAGATTTTTTTTTATTTTCTTTTTTTTTACTTTTATTTAGTGAATGGTTTTGGTACTTTATTTTAATTGAATCCTTGACAATGATTTGCTGGTAATGAAAAGATAGCGTTAAACATCGTTTCACACACGGGGTGAACGAGGAAGTTCAGAAATATTTAAATGGCATGAAGTAGTCAAAATGATGTCCTCATTAAGTAAGGAAAACTTACAAAGAAAATGAGTAATCGTCGTATTTCGTTGAACTTGTGACACATAAACATTTAACTACATAATGAAAACGACTGTTTCCTGATATTTATTCAAAGTCAGTTCTCTGGGATAAATGGTGGTGCAACAAATATCGTCAACATAGCGGTAAAAATAACTAAATTTATCTTTCTAATCATATTTGGATTTCTGTGGAGTTATGAGGCCATGAACTTGGGTTCATTGAAAAAAGGAAAAGTCTGTCGCATTTTTGGCATCCGTAGGAATACCTACAACCTGTCCTTAAATTTTATCGCAAGACCTGATGAAAATATTTCAAGAAGAAAATTAACTGAATTTATTATCTTCTTACAAGTTCTGTCATTCTACCTTTTATACTCAACTTTTTCACCATACAACAAAGCTCTGAAATAACTAATAAATATATTGTATCTGTTTTATCTAATATTTATTCGGCAAGATATGACAATTTCTGTTGTTAAAGTTATGGGAAAAGTAGTATAAATGACCGAAAATCGTAAATGTTGACAGTTTCAATTTCAAAGGGTTATAAAACGCGCATAATTTATATATACCATCAAGCTAATTTTTCTCATTCCAACCATTATATTCATCTAATTTATTTCTTTTATGCTGGTAGACTTCAAGTGCATCACTAGTTAGAACTACAAATATATTAGTTGTAGTACACTTACTGGACGCTGAGATAAAAAAAACTTGAATGGTTTCCCTTGTTATTGAGATAACCAATACCTTGCCGAGACTTTAAATGATCACTAGAAGCCCCAAGTTTTATTGTGCCAGAATGTGACTGTTTAATAATTAACTTTCAGTCAAGAACATGTCTTGGAAAATAAGAAGAAGTTAAAATAGTTTTCTTAGTACTTCCATGTAGTATTTATGTCACATTACCACCACATTGTTGGTTGTCTGTTGGTATCAACACAAATCGGGAACTAATTTCTAAAGTTTACCTTCTACCGTTCACACCATTTTACAATATGAAGATAAAGCATCGTATATGACTAAACGACACTATGGCCAATCAAATTGCGAAGTTGGACAATGTTTGGACCTTTTTTAGAAGCCTTTTACCTCTTGGTCATCGATCTGGATGAAGTTCATACCAAAGGTTAAGAAGTGCTGTCGTAAATGTTTACATCTGATGTTACTGATGTATATTTGAATAATTCATTTCTTCTAGATTTTTCATAAGTTTATGAGATACAAGCTGGATTAATGTTATCGAAAAATGGAAGGTTTATGATTTTGAATGGCGGTTGCAGGACTATATTTGAATTGTTTATTGGTTGATTTACCTATTTTGTTAGAAAACCTCTTTGAATTAGCTGTAAGAAACAGCGAGCACTTTCTCGAGGTCGGTCAAAAACAAATCTTATGCAGCTGTTTTTAAAGTGTGTTTTATGTCGTTTTGTCACACAACAATTTCCGGTTAGGTGAGGGTTGAATACTCCCAAACATGTTCAACACCGCCACATACTTTATGTGCTTGTCCCATGCCAGGAACGTGTTATCCAGTGGATGTCGTTGATTTATATTTCAGTGTTATTTGCTTAATATTGTTTACTTATTTGAACGATAATTGTTACGTTTGAATTAATCACATTGTCTTTCCAGGACTTTTACAGCTTGCCGCAGGGTATGGACATGTGTCCATTATTGAAAGTCTTAGGGCAACCCGTAGAATTTGTAATTTACACATTTTGGGTGGCTATCTCATAGACAATCATATCATATCATATTTCCTCGTTTCTATTTTTTGTGTTCCTCTTCAAGGTCACAATTCGATGTTGTATGTGCTTTGTGTGCAGTATGAACAGTATTTTCGTCAAATGATTATTGACTTGAAATATTTTTATAACCACAGAAATGTATGCCATTATACAATATGTTACTTTGTAGACAAACCCGTTATAAACCAATCCAATGGCTTTGTTACTTTTGAGAAGCACGACAAACTTCAGGTATTTATTTTATGAAAAAGGAGGGAGCGACCAAATGACGATCAAAGAGGGTGTGTCGATAAATAAGGCCAATCTATAGAGGAAACACGACACAAAACCAAACAAATGAACAAACATATTAACCATATTTTTAGAATTCATTGAAATTAATTCATTGAAATTCTTGTTAGGTAAGGGGTAGAGTTATTATTAACGACATGCGCATAGGTTGCTGGAAACCTTTCCTGCTATAAAACAAGCAACCTGGATGCAGCTTAATTATGTGTAAGTATTTACGAAGGTTTGTATTTGTTTTTAAATAGAAATATTTTGTTTTTTGACGGAGAATTCTAGTACCATAGTCTCCATAAGATGCCTAAGTTAATATAATTAAAATATGATGACAATACTAGTATATGATTACCAATCGTGTATCACTGTTGTGTATTGTACTGTATACTTATTTCAAGGTGTTGCCTCTGATCAGAAAAAATACGAACCAAAACATATGAAAGCTAAAATGAAAAAAATAAGAAAAGTACTAATATCTTAACGATTTGAAATATGAAGGTAATTCAGCAGAAAGAATTACATCCTGTCGCAAAGATTTGGCAACTGGGCTGGTGAATACCTTAGACATCAAACCCAGTGGTTTAAAAACACATTGTTACAATGTTGTTGTTACACTGTAGATAATTTCATTTTTCTTTGTAATGATATGATTGCTCTTAAATCTGATAACTATTCGCATTTACCACATATATTTGTTTCTGATATTTGAATAGAGGTTAGACAATAGCTACTCGCATTTACCACATATATTTTTTTCTGATGTTTGAATAGAGGTTAGACGATTTAAACAGTATCGGGTACGTTGATGCATACGTAATAGGAATAAAATTAATAAACAAATAATTCCGAACATGAAAGCTTATCGTACATTTTATCAAGGACTTCTACTTTTCCGATTCTTATTTTACACCAACTGCAATGCCTTCAGGATTATATACCCCTATTAAGCGTCAATGCTTAATATATTTGAAAAATGTACTTAACTACCTAGCTAAAACTCCAACATGTTTCTGTTTATAATTTGTGACGGCAAAAAGTAAAAATCCTTAAACATACACTCCTACCAAATATTTATTCTGTAATTCAGTGGTTAAAGAGCTAATTTACGAAAAACTTCTAATCAATGCTTATTCGAATATAACTGTACTTACACAACACGGTATTTACGATTTAGTCCTCTTGTTTACAATGTGGTCTTGTTATAACTACCCGTTGGGACGTCAACTGAATAAATGCTTGAAGAGTAGATGCATTAAAAAGATGCAAAGTTATTAAGGTTAATGCCGAGGCATTTCTTTTTTATTTTACAAAGGCTTAACGTTAGAAGCTGATGAGACAGTTAAATAGCGTATATGATTTCTTATAAGCGTATTTCAACATATTTTAACGAAGATCTCGTTATATCAGATACAATAACCACTGATTCATTATCACACAAATTTATATTCTGTTTTAGTATTATCTTTCGATACGTATACGTCAAAGAATCCAATACGATACGATACAATATAAAAATATGAAATGTGGCATGATTGTCTATAAGACAGCCCTCTACGAAATGACAGCCGAAGTTAAACTTCGACAGGTTCCATCACGGCCTTCAATAATGAACCGGAGAACATACCAGAACGGAAACTGAAAAAGGCACCCAGAATTTTATTTCCATTTTTTACCTTGAAAATTCCTTAAGAAGGATAATCCAAAGCCACTCATTTAGTATGATCAACATTATTAGAGAAATGTTGATAATATAATTGTAAATAGAAGTTATTTTACGAGATCAAGCCAGTCATTAAGTTACTTTAATCATCCGTTAAGTTTATTGTGATTATCATATCATTTGGAAAAACTTTCGTAATCTTGTTTACTTTCAGTATTTAAAATGATACTACTTATTTGGTTTTGTATGGATCCTCCAGTTTTTGATAGCTTGTGACACCATAGTTATATCTGGTGCAGTTGGCCAGTGGTATTTTACCAGGTGAGACTTATATTTCTTGAATTTTTTAAGGAAAATCTGTAAGGAACAGTAAACAAATATAGCATTTATAAAGTAATTTCAAAAGGGGTTTAACAGAACCATTTCTCAAATGTGTTTATCTACTTATTTCTAACAGCAGCATTTGTTTATTCAATTTTTAAACAATGATGCTAGTGCCATTAGTCATATAGAAAACGCACGAACTTCATCACAACTTCAATTTTCGTACAAATATTTTTGAATACTTGATGTTTAAAACTAAGAATTCCTTAACAGTATTTGGAATAAAATTACTTTATAAAAGCCATAATTACAAGACCGATCATTTCACTTTTATAGGAAAAAGTCTGAGGTAAAATATCCGGTGACCGTTGCCTTGAAAAATCTGGTAAGGTAAGTCAATGTTGAAAAATTAAAATATATCTTTCAAAGTGAAGACTATAATGTCCCTTTCTAAGAAAGCATTCTATTTTGACGGAAGTACAAAAAGTGGGTGTGTTAATGACACATGCCTAAAGCCCCTGTGGAAATTAAAGGAATTAACCGATTAATTGACACATGTTCGTATTTTTCAATCTCGTTTCATCAAGTGTATGACAAATAAAGGACAAGGGCCGTAAAGACGCGTTTTTAGCCCAAGATTTTTGTAATACAATGCAAAACATGTGTGCAATCATTAATGCTGGTAATAGATGAAGTTAATTCTACTTACATATTTATTAACAAACTCTATAAATATCTCATCCCGTGGAATGAAAGGCAATAATAATAAAAACAATACACATGTACACAAACTCTATCTGAGAGTCTGAATTATGTCCGTTTATTTGTAGTGCATGTCTAATCCATGTGTATCAAATTCGAATGACGTTCACGCAATTGGATTAATGATCATTCCCTGCAGCACTTGTAGCACTTGCATTTGCATAATAATATTTCGCTTATATAACTTTCTGTCTGTCCCTTTGGTATCTTCGAATTCCCTTAAAGTCCTCTATGAATTTTAGCCCAATATCAAAGCGTATATTCCTCCAATGCTACAAGAAATTTATTTATAGATTTGGTGTTTGACTTATTGTCCGCATAATAAAAAATGCATGGATCTGCTGAAAAAATTAGCACTGATGTTTGATGACAGGTTGTTTCATCGAGACCTTCAAATTTGTGAACTCTCATGGTTCACTCAGACATCGAAGTCTATCATTGCTCATCATGGTCTACCATAACTCCTATTCATCATGGTCCACCATAACTCCGACTCATCATTATCAACGATATCTGCCTAACAATGGTTCACTAAATCGCCGACTAGAACGTTCCACCACGATTCCAACTACCATGTTCCACCACGACTCCGTCTACCGCGTTCCACCATGACTACGACTACCATGTCTACATTGTTGACAAATCACCATTACTTCCATGTCAACTGACCCGGATACTAACTTTGATCACCATTACATTACATTGATCCGGGTTGCTCAGCTTAGTAGTTCTTCCAGCATAACAGTTAATCTTCTATTAGTGATCGTATAGTGGTATTTATAGTCGAACCTATGCTTCTCTTTGGAAGTTGTGTTCAGAACTGGATACAATTCGTTTTACGTCACTTCTAGTAATGGCGCAGCGTGTTTATCTCTGGAAGCAAGATCAATGATCTCAACTTAGCTGACACCGTTCACCGTTTGTTCTCATTTAGGATAGCCCCCGAGGGCGGCCGGGGTATAGAAATAGGCCGTTCGGTTTCTCGGCCTGCAGGTAGAACC
>JAULBM010278444.1:0-16467 GCA_032357055.1 Geukensia granosissima
ATTTGATTTACGCCACTTCTAGAATGGCTTGTTTCACAGTAACTCTAGAGCCCATTTTTTACTGCTGATAGAATAACTGTCAGTACCTTGGAAAGAGGTTTTGTGGAGCGATTGGCAGACCCTTAAATGTTACGTTACTTGTGAGGACACTTGTAAAGCTTTGGAATCCAGTAAAGTAAATGAAGATCGAATTCCTCCTTTTTAGTTGAAATTACAAAAGAAGATAAAACTGACCAATGATTGTGAAGGATTTCCTCTTTGGTAAGTGTCGTTGGGGGTATATGTTGGGTTGCCAAGTAAACGGTCGATACCTAATTCCTATATCAAGCAGCCTATGTATAAAGGAATACATTAAAATTATTTAAATTGCTTGTTCGTTGTTAGCAATAAGACAACAAAAGTAATGCTTTGAAATCAATAATACAAGATATTCCTTAATGTCTGGCAATATTTGTTTAGACGAAATTAGCATCGTAATATGCAGCTGTCATCTGTTTTTATCATTTTGGTAATTTTTATGAAAATGATAAAGATATGGGGTGAATATTAGTTGGCAAGGTCGTCAACAAGGTTGGAATACCTATCTTTTGTTAAAAGCTTTCAATCGTTCCAAATATTAAATCTTGTATGCGTAAAAATACTGGTATTACTTGAATATTATCAAAATGCATATCTAACAAATTAATTAACACACAAAAAAACCAAAAAAAAAAAAAACAAAAAAAACAAAACATAAAAAATAAACAAATCACCTCAATTTCTGACATGGGAAAGGCACACGAGACATATGGTGGGATTGAACTAGTTTAGTGGGGACCAAACCCTACCCCAGCAAGTGGTCAAATGTATAATCAAAGAAAACAAATGCAGCAACAAACAGACTACAAAAATCAAGCTCAAATTCACCAATTGCGACCAAAGAACACAAACATTAGTAATAATTACGGTAAAACATTCCTGCACTTGTTATGAAATTTATAATTACTGATATCAGATTATGTGGCTAACTATGGTATTGCGTGTCATAGCACAACATTGAATAGCATTTCGTCATGCAAAAGTAACTTGATACTGAAACTATGAAGAAGTGAAATGGGATTATGTCTTTTATAAAGATGATGGTGGAAATAATTGTAACAATCTATACGACAGCACTGTAAAAGTGAAAATCCATATTGACAATTGAACCACAAGCAAGGTTTGTTACCTATAACATTATTCATAAATAATATATTTATACCTTATATAAGAATCCTGGATTCTTTTTGGTTCACAGCCAGTGTATTTTATGCACATTTTAACGAATTCGGTCATTTTTACAGCTGCCGGGGTATATACCTGATAAATATGCCTTTTTACCCTCTGCCGTGGTATTTGCCAAGA
Source organism: Geukensia granosissima (assembly GCA_032357055.1). NCBI lineage: Eukaryota > Metazoa > Mollusca > Bivalvia > Mytilida > Mytilidae > Geukensia > Geukensia granosissima. The sequence continues at coordinate 1,384 of JAULBM010278444.1, forward strand.
AGTATATTCCTTTTTCCCCTCGCGAGCCCAATCCTGCTGAAATTCATGCGGAAGGTTTCTACTTCATCGCATAAAGTAACTTAACGTGATTAATCAATCAAAGTGTTCCAAATATTTGCCAAACGTAACAAAAAGTCAGAACAAAGACAATGTTGGAAATGTCATAAAACTCGTACAAGGAAGACAATATAAATGACACTTAAAAGCCTGAAATCATAGAACAGATGTCACTTAAAATGTGATATTCGGTGTTATAAAACAGATAGATCGACCTGCCGGCTAGGAAATTTTTTCTTCCCCCGACTGGTATTTTTTCGCACATACCCCTCCCTGTCATGAAATATCTGTTTAAGGTAAAGTCTTAATATACAAAGAGTGATTAATTTTAATCTTTTGAACACCAGTTAACCAATAAAGCGTTAATATGGTACGTTTGTTATATACTGTATGTAGATTTTGGGCTAGTTTTATAAGAAACAGTGAGCTCTTCTTCGAAGTCATAACATCCTGTTGTTTTTTATTTAATTTGATTTTGTTTGTGCTCTATGTTAAATCGTATACAGTTGTTTTTTTTATTTTGGTTTTTATGTCGTTTTGTCACACCATATCACAAGGTAGGGGAGGATTGAGTACCCGAAAAATTTTGAACCCCGCCACATACTTTATGTGCTATGACCTGTAATACGTTAGATGTCAATGTTTTGACTTTTCAATGATATTTGTTTTACATTGTTTACTTATCTGGCCGATTGTTATTACATTTGAATATCATCATTTTTTAATGGTTTGGGGTTTTTACAGGGTGTTGTAGAGTGTAGACATGTGTCCATTATTTATCGAATAAACCTCTTTCCAAGGTACTGACAGTTATTCTATCAGCAGTAAAAAATGTGCTCCAGGGTTACTGTGAAACAAGCCATTCTAGAAGTGGCGTGAATCATATGTGGAAAAATGCCAAAGATCTGTTAGAATGCCTCCAATCAAGGCCCCTCACCTCTTGCAATAGCATTAAAACCCCCTTTAACTACTATTTCACATTCAAAATTAAGAGCCTAAGTTCACCTCTGTTTTGTTGAAAAATATGGCAAACGCATATCAAATGTTTGGTTCTAGGGAGGGACAAACCTTATTTTGTTGTTAAAAACTCTGATTCTAACAAAAAGTACTCACCTTCTGCAGAGAAAAGAGAAAAAGATGGCTCAATCATTTGGGTTCACGTTCTGCTATCAAAATGATGTCCTTTCTCTGAATAACTCTAAATTTGGTGATTATGTTGACCTCATCTATCCCAATCGAACTTGAAATCAAATATACTATAGAATCAGAAAGGTCTGCTTCTTACCTGGACTTACACCAAGAAATTGACAGTAAGACGGGTTAAGAAAAAACTTTACGACAAGAGAGATGACTTTGACTTTCCGACAGTAAACTTTCCGTTCATGTCTAGCAACATTCCACGTGCATACAGAGTGTAGATTTCTCAATTGATACTACTCAAGGGCTTGTGTTTCCTATCAGGATTTTTTGATAGAGGGTTGCAGGTGACTAGAAAGCTACTGAGCCTAGGTTTTTCTCAGCGAAAGATTAGAGTGGTCACTCCGGAAGTCGCCATCACGATCTGGTTGACCCGTACGAAATATTCACTTACAGATGATCATGGATTAATGTCATGACTACAGATCCGTTCCTACACCCCGTGTGACTAACATTGATTGTGATTATATACCGGCTTTGACTAATAATGTTCGTGAAACTCCAGCTTAAGTTTTCAGTGTAATGTTGATAGCTCTATGTTTGTCTTTCGTGTCATTTTGTTGGCCATGATGTTGTCTGTTTTCCGACTTAACGATTTCGTTCTGTCCCTTTGGTATCTTCAAATTCCTTTTATGGACTTTGTACTACTTGTAGATGTTTGTTATTTGTAGTTTTTATAGTCTCTATGACAATCATATAACATATTAAAAAAAGTATATAACTCATGTACTTAATCATTTATTTCCTTATCGATTACGACTTAGGTGTGATATGCGGTAAGTCGTATTTGAGACCCAACAAACATTAGAAAATAACAAAAAATCTCGCCTATTCACAAAACACTATGCCGACATTCCAATCCAAATCTAAACGAGGGTGATTTAATGTGTTTTACATTTCGATATGACGTTTCCAGTTGATACTGTTCCTTCATTTACGATTAGTTTAGGCTTTTCAGCATCCGTGTGAATACAACCTAATTCAAATGTGTGTGTTTCATTTCATGTTTTAGATTATTAGGTTTCTTTAAATCAAAATACTTTTTAGTCTGTTACAGTATTTTGATTTTTTATTATTTGTAATTTAGATGAATACACAGCCAATGCTATTGCTCATGGTAGCAGTTGCTTTTGTCAGTGCTGTAAATGAGTCCTGCTTGGCATCAAATTACAAAGTAAAGATAGCAAATATGAAGAAATCTTCACAAGTGATACAAAACGATATCGGGGAACTAGAGGGTCACCTTCAAGGTAAGCTATAAAAATATATACCGTATTTGCCTTATGAACAGAAATGATCAACACTCAAAAATCCAGAAATGCACTGATTTTGTACGTTTTGGTATTTCTTTACCTTAAAACTGCTTTTATTTCCCGATTAATAATAATTTTGTTGATGCACCTACCACAAGTACAAGGCGCTAGCAACTCAAACACCATGATTGAACTAATTGCGTCAGAATTAGAGTCATCCAAGCTCCGTCGTGACCAAGGATCATATATAAACGAAATGTTTATCGGTGTGCACCAAGCTTAGCATGGGAATTACTTTGGCGATGTCATTATTTGTCTTTTACAAAACTCTTTTCGCATTCTGATTGAATGATAGCCAAAGACCCTATATGATGCGATATATTCGTATGATATAGCAAAACTCACCTGTTAGATGTAGAATAAGCATATTTACCTCAGCGTTATACCAATCCATTGCGTCTTTGTTGAAAAGGTAGCAGTGGTTGCGAAATCTTTTCCATCCTTTCCGACAGGCATTTTCAGTTAGAAACTTTCCTAGAAAATAATTATAACCATTTGTTAGAGGTAAACACTACGATTGCCTGATGAGGATATTTGCTTCTTTTAATCTAATTTTAAATCTATTGAGAGCGCTTTCATGGTGTTTATTTTTATAAGATGAAGGAAGGCTACATTAAACCAGTTTTAGTCAATTGTATTTTTGAAAGGCAAAACGCTGGACGAGCTACAGAACAACCTCGTCACACGTGACATTTTCCCTATATCTTTACTTGTCATATCAAATGTGTTCTATCTTTGTAGGAATCGGATATTTTTATTTCTTTTTACCAGGTCTTCTGTCAAATACGGTTTAAAGGTATTTGTATATCTATTAAGACTTGGTTCAATCGCAACATTTTACTTCTTTTTGTGGGTTTAAACGGAAGGCATTACCACACCATGTCTCATGATAAACATCCATTTAGCTATAATAACCCCGCAACATATTTTGTGTGCCTCCCCCAAGACAGACACATGTAGTCAAGAAGTTATCGATGTTTATTTGTTTATTGTTATATTTTGTTCTTTTTATATGATAAGGTCGATTGTCTTATTCGTTTGATAGTTTAACATTTTGTATTTTTGGGTTTTTCAAAGCTTTCTTTTTAATATGGATCCCAGTTTATCGTTGTTGAAAGCCTTAGTATGACCTGTAGAAGTTTAGGTTGGAGTGTTATTTAGTGTATGACTGTCTAATGGAAGATCATATCACATAATCTAGTTAATGTAGAGTACTGTTGATTTTAGCTCTTACTTATTTAAATTGGAGGGGATTGCAAACTTCTTGTGCTAGTGCCTGGAGTGTCAGGCATGTCAATAAGTGAGGAAAATCAGATTTTGACTACACACTGGCAACAAAATACAACACTGTCTTATAAATATCTAGAGGATGAATTTACATAAGAACTCCAAATTACTCTCGTGTCAATTATCCTGGGCACATTACAAAGGATTAGGGATTTGATAGATTGATTTATTGATTGATTGAACGTGCTTAACGTCCAGTGGCAAGTATTTCGTGCATATTCAGGACGAGAGAATATTAATGACTGATGATGATTAACCCTGCTTCATACTGGACAGACACCCCGATTCGGATATTTTGCGCTAGCTCACAAAAGCAACAGTCCGGAGTAAGACATGCCACTTTAACCAGATACATTATTTAGACTCTTGACCGACTAGTAATTGATCTTACTCCTTGATGCTTTGTGCTGATCGGAGAAGCGGCAAATACGAATCTTAATGTCTTTGGTTTTGACCCGGCCTGGGATCGAACCCACGACCATCCACTCGATGCGAGCACGCTAACATTTACACCACCGAGGCGGTCAGGATTTGATAGAGAGAAAAAATTTTAAGGGCGGAGGGTGCGTTATATTCTTCAGTTAGGTTTTCTGAGTTGTATATCTGTACTTTTTACGATGTGTCAATAAATTTTCGCAGGTGACAAAGTTCATTTCAATGTGTTTTCTTAGGAAACATGTCCGCCTGGAAAAAAACCATATACCAGTTTCCTCTAGATTATACTTTCCAATATTAAATAATGTTCCCTCTGAAAGCATATAATAATATCATTGTTTTCTCAGAAAACTATTTTTTATTATGTTTATTGAATATTGTTCGCCCTTAAGCTCCTATGAAATTTTCCATATTTACCTAAGGACTTTAGAAATCCAATGTTTCCTCGGGAAACCATTTATAAATGTAAGAGAATGTTATTTTATATTTGTATGGATGTTTCTTTAGGAAACATCCGATTTTAGGAAATATGTGGCTGTATGTTTCCAGGGGAAACTGGTATATGATTGTTCTCTAAGGAAACAAATTGAAACGATCTTTAGTAATTTCTCCCCCCCCCCTCGATTTCTACTGTTTTTTTCTGTTTTATGTACCAAAAGATGACTATGTGTTCTTGTAATGATATTTTTATGTAATGTTGGATTTTTTTAGAGATTTTGCAAAGAACGCATGGCTACATTGACGTATATTTAAGATGAAAAAGAAAATTCCTGGCTTCTGTCCACTTCCTTAGGTACGAAGGTTTTTTTAGGATCTTTTTTAAAAACTGTAAATTTTGATTAAATAAAAACTAATCCAGTAAACAAGTGGTATGGCCATTGGGTATGAGATACAAGTCAAGTTTACTTTTGTGTATAAAAAACTTCAGGCCAAATGGATGATCTCTACAAACTGGTTTTAAACCAACACTATAGAAAATTCAGCAAATCTGGACGCCGATGAAATAAACGAAAAGGGTCTGAAAACAATACACCACGATCATGAAGATTTTCCCTGTAACAAAATAGAAGATCTTGAAGAAAGCGTCCAGTGAAGAATACCAACGCAAGAGATCAAAGAGTTAAATCAAAGAAGACAAAAGAAACTCGAATCAAAGAAAGGGAAAAACGGAAAAAAAGACCAATTGCCTGGACTCCTTTAAGAAATAGGACTAGAGTCAAATTCTCAAAAGGGTGAGCACCCTCTATCCTACGCTAGTACCCGTCATGGAATCTCTTAAGTATAATCCCGGTTAAGTCAATAAGAGAAGAGGCCAACTGTATTGCTTAATTATTGGTAACAGGTCCATAATTAGCTGAGATACACTGATGCAGTCCAATGGTCCTTATTTTACTTTTTCTCGTTTCTTATTGTGACTTTAATTAACCTGTTCATTTGAATTTCATGTCATTGCTGGGCTATTAACAGATCACATTACATGTTCGATATTGAACTAAGATATTCGCGTTCTTAATTTAATTTTGAATCCCCTCGTATTGTAGAGACGTTAAAATGTATAGTAAAATTGTCAAATTCCGATATGTTTGGATATGAACTCGTTCGCCACTCTGCTTCGATTTCGGTATTCCGATGTATTCAATCGATGATGATAAGAGTAAACAATATGAAACGCCGATACAGCATAGACATTTTACATTTTTACATGTAAAATGTTTATAAAAATGTATTTTTTTTGTCTTCATCTCGTCATCGGCTTTAGAACGGTGTAACATGAAAGAATTCAATGCTTTCCGCCGGGACACTTACGTAATTTTTAAAAGGGTCTTTTCGTTGAATGTTAATTTCAAATTACTCATTCAGCATGTTTATATGCACCGGTTATTTCGTTCGGGTTTCAGTTGTAGGCTGGGGATGGTGGATTGGATGCAGTGACATGAAAGAAGGTCAATGGCTGTGGAATGTTAATTTTAAACCTATGAACTTCAAGAAATGGGACCCAAAATACAACGAGCCCAATGGAAAAACCACTGAAAACTGCGGGATGATTTTCGGCGAAGGAAGTAAACTTACAGGTTTCTGGAATGATTATAAATGTGATGAAAAGGTGCCATTTATATGCAAACGGAAACTGGTAATCCATTATTGATTGATATTCGTCCCATATATAGAAATAAAAAGGAGATTATCATTTCGAATACTAACAACAAACGAAAAATTATACAAAGTTTTCAAATCCTTTTTCGCTTTGATATAAAAAATTTAAGAGATTTTGATTTTCTCTTGATGAAATTAGATCTACATAAGCAAAAAAAAAAGATCTCATATACCTGTTATAAAGAGGTTTTAATAATAATCATTTGTTTTGATTATTGTGAAGGTTACTAAGTATAAAAATAGAAGAGGTGAAATGTTTGTTCAAGAGACAGTCATCCACCAAATGACAGTCGAATTGATACTTATACAGGTACGATTATGGCCATGAAATGGCAGTCGAATTTATACTTGACCTTTAATAATAAACCGAAGTCCATACCATAACAGAAGCCGCAAAAGGCCATTAAAATACATAATGTAAAAATATTCATAAAACACAAAATTGACCTACTTTATTGAACAATGGTAAACAAATAACATTTAATGACTGATAAGACATTAATGACAACTACTGGTTTTGGGCTTGGGACTGGCACATTAAGTATGTGCAGGGGTTAAATTAGTTTGTGAGTGCTCTACACTCTGCTTTACCTGGGACCGTGATGTGACAAAACATCAATGAAATCAAAAACATCAAAACATCAAGCAATGAAAACACACTAAAATCTGTTGAAATGGATTTAACACTTGAGTTGATATTCTGAATTTTAAGCAAGTTATTGACATATTCAGTTTTCTTTCTCCCAAAAAGTGTAAGATCATTATGACCATAATCAAATATAACGCATACAAATCTATGCAGATTTGCAGGATTTGAGTGACTACATTAATTAGAGTCCGCCCCACATTTTACTAAGCATAGGTATCTCGGAAAAATTCTACTGTCATTTGTTGGGTGGCTGTCTCAAGGACAATCATGCCACATATCTTATTTTTAAATGCATTTTATTCTTCTTCAAACAAGTACATTTTTCTGGAAAAAAAACTGGTACAGTCTATTGGGACAAAATTCAGTTTATCTGAAATAATATATTTTTGCAATAACGAAATATTTACCTGTGTTAATTTTTGTATTCTCTATTGAATTCTTAAACATAACCAGAGGCTGGCAGGAGCCAAAAACGCTCACCTTACTTTCCCAAAGTGCCACATATACATTTCAAATAAAAGACTGTTTGTGTGAAAATCAAGTTCAGTCATTTTTAATAACGGATCAGCACCATAGTTCTAACACATGGTAAGGAACATTTACTTTATGTATGGTTTCAATCTATGAAGTGATTCGTTAAAAATTTTCTGGATGGGTTTTAGATAATGTCTGTTTTTAAATAAGTTTCCCCCGACAGTCAAATTTGATAACAGTTTAAAACTTAAGTAAAAACTTGCCAAGCACCTTTAAAAATTTAATTTGTCCAAAAAACGTGCATAGAAATCTAATGTGTTAATATCCGAGAGAATAACCATGTGTTCAATTCGATATGGGATACTGCCAAATACAATCATACAAAAATGAAAATTTTCCCATTGAATAAATATGAATATTTAACAGACCATAGACGAGCTAAACTAGGGGTTATGAAGCATTATTATTACTTTTTCTCTCGATTTTCTCTTTTACAGAAGTGTGATTGCTCTGATGACAAGTAAACCGTGGCCAATAACAAAAAATATTAATAAAATATTTAAAGACACATTATTGTTTCATGCTTGTGATAAGTTTTCAAATATTTTAATTAATGAATTTTTAGAGTACGGGGTATCAATAACGTCAAATCTATTATCGTGATTTCAATTTTGAGAAATACCGAACACAATCACTCAACTGTAGTGCACATGGATTATGCGATTAATGATTGCATAGATGCAAGTTTAAACAGATCTAAACCTTGTGTCGAATTATTTGTGTGGCAATTTCATTGCAACAAGAATTCCTTGTTCACAGTTCGTTCTTTTTGTAAGTAATAAGTGGATTTACAGATAAAGCACATATATTCAGCTGAAGCATAAGAATTGCATAAGTATTTAAACGAAGATACCAAAAGGACAGTCAGAAATCGTTAAGTCGGAAGACAGACAAGACCATAGCCATCAAAATGAAATTAAAGGCAAACATAGAACACTGAACTGAAAACTTTAACAGGAGTAACACGAACCCTACAAAAACAAGGGTGAATTCAGGTGCTCCGAAAGGGTAAGCAACTCCTTATTGTATGTAATCCTTACACCAGAAATGTTTTATTCTGTATACAAACTTATAGTATCAAAGCAGAGTACATGTAGTAACATTCAATGAACTTAATGCATCTTCCGGTTACAGCTTCTGTGGGGTTTTAATGTATTTTCTAGTTTCCGTAACTCATTTGGTGATCCAAAATCAATGTGGTGGGCAAATAAGCCGTCCGGTTATTTTTGTAATAAAATTGCTGTTTGTTTTTGGTGTTCAATATGCCAAAAACGATCACCTAACCGGCTTAAGTTCTTGCCTGGCTTTGTACCATACAAAACGGGTCAAATTATTCGTATCGCACGTGATAAGGTTTGTCAGTTACCTGCCAAAGGCCGGTCGTATTCTGGATAGTTCCATCAGTAAACTGACTGCCGCGATATGACTGAAATATTGTTGAAAGTGGCGTTAAAAACCCAATCAAATAATCAAAATAACAAAACAAAAACGTCATATCGATAATTTTTCACGCTTTTTTATAAGTACATGTTGTAGAATTCTTACATATTTTAAGTTGTTGAACGTATAGATAAAGATAGTTAATGAAGATTTCATGTAATTTATGATTCACATATTTATAGTCGGCTCTATTTACAAATAAATTGTCTGAGGTTAACTTTAAAACTAAAAATTATGACACTTATAAAATTAAAATGAACTATGTGTCAAAACATGTGAGTGATAGCGAAAACATTATTTTATACCGAAAGTATACAAACCTTACCTTCAGCAAAGTAAGTATGCTAGATAGAATCTTAGGTTGGAATGAGGAAAATCCATTGTAGAATAACTTTGTACTAGAACGAACTGCATAGATTACAATTTACGGTTACGGAATCATTAAACAGGACGCTCTATGAAGCCTGTAATCGTTCATCTTAACTTAAGTTGAGAGAAAAAAGGAGTAGTCGTTGAAAAAGATTATCAGCAACAACGTTAAATTGATGTCATGATTGGTTATTTTCCATTTGCTTATTTAAAGTATGACGGACAATGAAAGGCTATACGTCAAATGACCTCTTGCTTAAATGGTAACATGATAAATGCAGTAGGACAAGGGGCTCAGGACAATTAACCATTTTCTGTCGCAAATGTCATGTACTGCTTTATTTTTCATCGAGGTAAGCGTCAATCCGAGAAGAGGCAAACTTCGTTTCTAAAAAGAACTAACAAATGTATGCGACCAGCGTGATTATTAAATATAAGGGGACATAATTACATTATTGTAAATCTACGATACGTAAGAAATTTATCACAATATACCAAGACAATTTGATGGACTGTATGTTCATTTTGTTGACTGACAAATAATATAAAAATAAAGAAATGACAATCCGGATAAAAATAACGTGAGTTTTACAGCAGACACATAAGAACAGAAACAATCTAAGTTAATAGGAGTTAAAACTAAGATAATTTTTTTTAGTCAACCATATTAATATAACTATTGTAAGATTGTACTGTTAAAATTACATGATTAAATAGCATAATTTTTACTGGTGTCTGTGGTCATTTTTATTTCATGCCTGTTTATACTATAGTCCTTAATATAGCGAAAAGTTTTTTTACTAGATTGGCGAATTTTGCGAATGTAAATAGGCTTTGTCAACATAAAAAATTGTGTTTAATAACACTCTTTATTATGCAGAATTGAACTCGAAGACAAACGGAGAATTATTATTTGGGTGTATAACAATATGAGCCGTGATGGTCATGATAGCATATATCTTTATTGGCCAAACCACATCCATAATCTCCAAAGCAATGAAGCTCTTCGGTATCTCCGACAATTCTTGCTATAGGACATACTCCACCTTTACTAATAGCACCAGGAGCTAAAATATTGTGTGTTGATAAAAGTTGTCTTCCGAAATAAAAAAGCTATAAAAATGACACTTTGTGAGTCAATTTGGAATGATATCATTAACCTGAGGTATAAATAGACACATTTTCATCAGAAATTTGAATATCTATTACATTTAGACATACTAAAAGACCTGTCTTATAGACATCATGTCTTTAGACGGAAATACAGCATGTCTTTAGGCTTACAGCACGTCTTAAGACATAACATATGTGTCTCAAGACAAATGTCTCCGAGACATAATCTAAAAAAAAATGATAATTCCATGAAGTCTTGAAAATATTTCTTGTGTCTTCAATGCACTTAAAGATAGTATAATACATAGACACTGAAACTGAAACGCACATATACAAAATTTTAGAACATTTCTTAATGACACGATTTGATTAAGGACATTACTCCTACAAGATTTATCTACCAGGCTTTATCTTTTAACTCCATTGAGGTTTCTGTATAAGTATTATCCAAATTAGATTAGAAATAAATTTGCTTACAAACAGACGAACGGCCAGCATAACAATATACTCCGTACCGCGGTGCCGTTGGAGACAACAAACGAATAGCAAAGAGAACGGCAAAAACGGAATCATAAAGATTAAAAGCTTGTGCTCCACCAATTCCTTCCCCAAACAGGTGTAGGGTCAAGTTCTGCGAAGTGTTTCTCATTTGTCCCGTGCGCGGGTATATTTATATGGAATGAAATTACAGTAGCTAACCGGAGATCCTGGGAAATATTTTCGTTTCGCAATTCTTCATTTCAAATATAACCCAAGGTCACCTGCGACGTCTTCTATGTCCCGATTGGCTTATGAGATGAAAAAACCAATTTTGGTATCTATCTACGACGTCATGTGTCTTCATTTTCGTTAAGTTGTTTCTGCCACTGTAGTCGATAAACTACAATGTTTGACGACAGAAATCCTGCATTATTTGTTTTAAATATGCTATTTGTTTTAGTTTTAATTTCAAAAGGAATTTGAAGATACCAAAGGGGCAGACAGAAACCGTTAAGTCGGAAGACAGAAAATACCATGGCCAACAAAATGAAAGTAAATACAAACATAGAACACACAACACTACACTGAAAAAACTAAAGTTCGGGTGCTCCGGAAGGGTAAGCAACTCCTGCTTCACTAGTGGCACCCGTCGTGTTACTCAGTAGTCAAAGTCGGTGTATAGTACAATCGATGTTAGTCACAACGGTATAGGAACGGATTTGTATTCATGATAGTCGGAAGATATCAATTGTCATCTTAGAAATGGATATATCGTACCGGTCAACCAAATCATTATGGTTACCGAAAAACTTCCGGAGTGATGACTTTAATCTTTCCCTCAGAAACCTTGCCTTGGCTCAGTGGCTTTCTAGTCAGCTGCAACCCTCTATAAATAAAATCCTGATATGAAGCACTAGCCCTGGAGTAGCGTATCAGTTGAGAGATATACACTCCGTATGCAGGTGCGTCTGGAATGTTGCTAGAGATGAACGGAAGTTTACAATCGGAAAATCAAAGTCATCTCTCTTGTCGTAAAGATTTGTTCTTTACCCGCCCTTACTTTCAATTTTTATAGATGTAAGTCTAGGTGAGATGTAGCCCTTTCTGTGTCTCTTGTATCTTTGATTTCAAGTTCAATGGGATAGATTAGGTCAACATAGTCACCAAATTTAGAGTTATTCAGTGAAAGTACATCATCTATAAAGCGCAACGTGAAAGCAAAAGCTTTTTCTCTTTTCTCTGTAGAAGGTTCTGTTTAAAGTCAGCTTCATACGAATAAAAGAATAAATAAGCGAGAAAGTGTGCACAGTTGGTCCCCATTGGAATGCCGACAGTCTGTTGGAACACACGCCCGCCAAACATTACAAAAATATTGTCAATCAAGAAATCTAGCATTCCGCAAATGTCATCTTCTGAGTACTTTTTGTTAAAATCTGAGTGGTTAACAACAAAATAAGGTTTGTCCCTACCTAGAACCAAATATTTGAATCGGCGTTTGCCATCTTTTTACACAAAACAGAGGTGAATTAATGCTTTGACTTTTTTTTTAGTTTTAAATGTGGAATAGAAGTATAAAGGGTGGAAAATCAAATGTTTTGATGCTATTGCCATAAATTTAAAGCACATGAAACCTAAACATTTTGCCTTGACTACCTCCGCATCCAACCTCTAGCGGTTAGAGGATTTTTAGTAATGGGTCTGTGTTCGATTTGATTGCGAATAAATTAATAATAGGATCCTGAAATGTACAAAATAGGTGAAACATAACGAGAGCTATGCACGGGTATCTATCAACGAGGACCTCACCAAAAAGCGTAACGCCTTAGCATTCATGGCAAGGCAGCTTAAATCAACAAGTCACGTAAAACAGACTTGGACAATGGACGGTAAAGTTTTCGTCAAAAATCAAAATAACCGAATCACGGTGATTACAAATGAGCTGTCATTTCAAAGATTAATTGAACACTACTGTCCCGGAATCACTAAGGATTCCCTGTACAGTGGGCAAGTGAAACAAGATACCATGCTTACTGTGATATGTGAACATGTACTTTACACTAAGAGTTAAGAAATAAACATTCTGAAAATGATTCCATAATCTTCGTTTTTTGGGGGTATAGTATTTGTGCATTGTATAAAATATATTATTATGTAAAATTTACAACTAGTACTCTCACCCACGCTCTGGTAGTAAATTTAAACACTCTACCGTAACGACCTTTTAACTATTGTCACGTTCATAGCCTCCTAGGGCATTTCCAAAAATGTTCTAAACAAATGTTAATCAGTATTGATTTTTTGAGTTCTGTCCCTAAAATACGAATAGACGTAAATTACCGTATTGTCAACATTTCATTAGATTTTTTTGAAGTAAAGAAAAAACCATCACATTCAAAGATTTCGACCTAAATCTTTCTTAATAACTCAATAATATGTTAAAACATAATCAATCTTTGGGCATTTTCATTTGATTGATTGATTTATTAATTGCTGTTAAACGTCCAGTGGCAAATTTTTCACGCATATTCAGGACGGAAACAAGCAAACAATAAATCAGTTTGTAGACTTCAACAAAGGGACAGGTAAGGGAGGGACTTTTAGACTGCCACTGGAAAATTGTGGGTTGGGTAGGGGCGGAAAATTTAGCCTTGTAACTGGCCGCCTACGGAACCCTCAAAAAGAGCTGTTACAAGGGGTCTTTGGGGGTTAGGACGTGGCATTTCCCAAACACGGGGTGTCTTTTACGTCTCCCTCCGGACGGATTGTGAATTTATACATCAACCACAATCAGGGACGCCCCTTTAAGAGGAATAGTAGCTCAAGGACGGAGATACCTAGTGCCTATTCTTTCCCCGGCACAACCTTGAGGAGGGGAGAACCCATTCGATTTTCGTGTTCTCTACGCATACGATAACGGTGTACATATTTATTGTGTTTCTGTTCACTTTTTCTATATTCATTTGTAAACGCAAATTTTATAGTGTTATTAAATTGCAATCAGATATTGTCGTATGTGTCACTCTTAATATAGACAATATAAAAATAGGAGATGTGGCATGATTGTCCATGAGACAGCCACCCACCAAGTGACAGTAGAATTTTAACTTCTACAGGTCAAGTTCAATTTGTATCGCAACTACAGTAATTTTTGTATTAGCTTTCGGCAATTCTCATTATCTGTTTGATCACACAGGTGTATCATAGAGTATAATATGAGTTGAAATACAAGTATACAGAATGAGAATCGGCCACTTTCACTTGAAAATATACAGTGGAAACTGCTATTTGAGCTGTCTTGAAGTATATTTTGCATGCATGATTTTAATGTCCAAAAATAAATTGGTCGTTTTAAGGCTATTATTTTTCTTATATTTTGTTGTAAACATTTCACGGTCATTTGTGGATACTCATGATGTTGATGTAAGATAAAAAATAACAACTATTAGTTATATGAACTCTAGTGGGAACACAAGGACATCACTATTTTTAAATATGTCAAAATGCTACTTATGTATTGTATTATGTATTATGTTGCATATAGGTTGTATAGAATCAAATCCTGGTCAAACGAAAGTCAAGAAAATAGTAGTCTTTCATCTGTGAACAGTGACTTGTCACATATAGATTCCTTCTTTAAAAAGTTACATAATTCAGTATCATTCTTACATTTAAACGTTCAAAGTTTGTTTCTTCTATTTGATCTCATTGCTGCAGAGTACGAGGACTTTGATATTCTGTCATTTTCTGAAGTTTGGTTAATTGAAAATATAACAAATGATTCGATAAAATTACTCAATTTCCAGCTAACCATTCGGAGAGGTCGTGGTCCAGATAAATTGGGGGGGGGGGGGAGGGGTGGTGTCATAGTTTATGTAAAAGACAATAGGCAGGTAAAAGACGAAGTGATTTAAATATTAACTAGAGGCTCCAAGGAGCCTGTAATCGCTCACCTGACTCAAAGTTGTTTTGGCAAAGTCTTGCCATGGTGGCAAATTCCCAGAGGGTCCAATATTAAACTATGATTGGCCATGATGGCCCTAATGGATAGTGCCACGC
>JAULBM010278555.1:0-16466 GCA_032357055.1 Geukensia granosissima
GTTGGCCATGGTCTTGTCTGTCTTCCGACTTAACGATTTCTGTCTGCCCCTTTGGTATCTTCGAATTCCTTTTTCTGCAAAACATATATCATTGAAAAAGTAAACTCCATGCCAGGGTTTGTTGGAACGAGTAAAATATGTTATAAAAATGTCTATCATATTTTCCTTATGAAATCACGTGTTTACCAAATGTGTCTTTTTATACGATCTCTTACAAAGGTTCAAGTAATGCGCAGCGATAATTATTAGCAATCATGAAGATATTTAATTTGCGATGAGTTTTTAAATTTTTCCTTATGAAATAAACCATGTGTTTACCGAATTTGTCTTTTTACACGATCTCTCACGAGATCGGGATCAATTATTGTCAGGGTAATGTGTAAATTAAGTGATTAAACCTGGATTAATGCTTCCAGTCAAGACTTAAAATAATCAGTTTTATGCTTTTATTAAAAATATGAATCGCAGACCGTAATGAAATGAATGTGTGTTATTTTCAATTTTTTTAACTCAAACACCAGCCTCCGTAGGAAAAAATATTAATAGATAATGGTGTGAAAACCTAATGATATGTCGTAAAACATAGACCATTAAGCGTGGAATTTTTTTTCGGATTAGAATATATGCGGAAACCTGCATATGATAAAATGAAGCTTAAAAATCACAAATCATGATTTTAAGAATAGGTACTTCTAATGTTAAATTTAGTTTCAATTACACATCAAAAACAATTTGTGTCAAAAACAAAAAACAAAAGTTTACTCATAATGTCCGCTAAGAACGAAAAAAAAATCCATAAAACCAGTTTAGAATTATTCCAAGACGTTTCATTGAGTATCTTGTATGATTATTGTGATTTGTTATTACTTTATATCATTTATTTATTAGTTATATCACTGCGCAGTAGATTTTTTTATCGTCGTCAATGTCATTCAGTTGGACGGACTTTGTTGACTGTGTTCACGTAAATTAACAATCTTTATTTCTATATGTGTCTGTTTGTGTTTAAACGTTTCAGTTTGCATTGGTGGTAACTTAATTCCGGCGTTTTTATATCTATAAAATTGGAGATGTGACATGATTGTCCATTAGACAGGCATCCACAAAATGACAGTCTAATTTAAACTTTAAGTTAGATATCTTGGCCAAAGGTCGGGTATTTCTTTATCACCACTTGGCGCCGATGTCTTTTGAGGCATTTTTCTTGCTATTTTGATGTTTTTATTTACAAAAATCTTCTCTGTAACTGCTATGCAGAATTCAATGACATTGGTATGATAGCATCTTAGGGTATCATGCAGAAAATGACCGTCGTGATATTCGGTCCATTAAAAAATATGACTGTCTTTTTTAGATCACAGCGGTCATGTCACAAAAATTCTGCAAATATATATGTTTTAGTAAAAACAATGAGACATTGGAAAATAAGTTTGACTTTCTTTCTCTAGTTTTAAGAGCTTTACCACAACATTTGGTCGGTGTTGTATGACGATCTGATTTGAGTTATAACCCTGTAAGTCTAATAAAAACATTTTTTTTATATTTAGCATACTCTTGAGTTTTATTTCTTTTTCACCTCCCTTGATTTCCTTATCAGTTTCAATCAAAATAATTTCATTGATATATATATGGTTTAGTTTTCATTGTGTTTAATTTAAAATTATTTTAATTTTGATACCAAGAACAAATTTCAACAATATTCTGAGTCCAAATTATAGGTTTTGTAGTAAATTGTCATTTGATTATGACTGAAGTTACACATTATGTTTATTCAAAATTCGATAAGGTCATAAAAGTTTAACACGCCTATCATTCTCAAGTGATGGTTTAGGTCACATTGAATGAAAAATAATAAGATGGTGCTTTGAATAATGTTCTTAAAAGAAATTGTGATCTTGAGGTAGTAATACTACAGAAGGGGATATTCTATGTAAGTTTTGCAAAGGTTTTCTAGTTTTGACGAGGTGATGAATCCAGGCTCTTTAGGGCCTATAGTTTATCATTTTAGTCATCTTCTATTTCAGGAAAGAAAACTGAAGCAGATTTAGCCGTCGGGTATTTTACGCAGAAATTATAGGAAACTGATTTTTTATTGTTGTCATTTTTTTACTTATTGTCTGAGTTTTTTGGGCAGTTAAATGGCTTGCGAAGAAAACTCCCCTCGTTTTCCTGAAATTGTGTTAAAATTTTAGTTTGAATAAAGTGCAATAATCTAATACGTTCAGACTATTACGAAATTATTTAACAGTGGCGAGTTCTTAATTCTCTACGGGGGTGAACATTTGTTTACCGGAAGAGTATTTTTGAATACGCTTTAGCGAATTCGACTTTATTGACCAGCCAGATTGCGTTGGAGCAAGCCTATATTAGATTTTAAGTTAAATACTTCTGACAAGAAATACCAAAAGGAATTCGAAGATACCAAATGGGAAGACAGCAAATGTTAAGTTAATTGAGAAATGGATATTTCGTACCGGTCATTGTTTGATTAAATTCAAGTCAGATAAGTCACAATCGATGTTAGTCACAACCGGTATAGAAACGGATTTGTAATCACGAGTGTGGGAAGATATCCACTGTCATTTGTGAAATAGATATTTCGTACCGATCAACCAAATCATGATGGCGACCGAAATATATCCGGAGTGATGACTTTAATCATTCCCTGAGAAACCCCTGACTCAGTAGCTTTCTTGTCAGCTGCAACACTCTATCAATAATATCTGATAGTAAGCACAAGCCCTGGAATAGCGTATCAACTGAGAAATATACACACTGTATGCAGGTGTGACTGGAATGTTGCTAGACATGAACGGAACGTTTACAATGGGAAAATTAAAGTCATCTGTCTTGTAAAGTTTTATTCTTAACCCACCCTTACTGCCAATTTTCAGGCATAACTCTTAGTATGAAGCCGACTTTTCTGTTTCTGTAGTATCTTTGATTTCAAGTTCAATGGGATAAATGCGGTCAACATAGTCACCACATTTAGAGTAATTCAGTGAAAGGACATCATCTATATAACAGAAAGAGAAACAAAGGATTTGGTCAACTGAGAAGGCGGAAAACTGAAACTAAACCTCGATATATAAAATTGGCGCAGAGGTTTCGAAGTATTGAACCTAGACCAAGAAACATTGGCGCTCCCGTAAAAAAATAACAATGGGAAGTCAAGGGTAGAAAACTGTGTATGAAAATGTTGTAAATTTTTTTTAATGATACAAAAGTGAAAAATGCATGGAAGAAATCGAGCTAAAAACAACTCGCACTCCACAATGATAAACAATTTGTATAAGTCAGCTATTTTTTTTGTATATATTATGCTATAGTTTATGACAAATATAGGCAAATAAAGGTTTCATATATGGTCGCGTAGTCGATCTGATAAGCTTGGATTGTGGTTTTTATCTGATGATATCCTTGTTATAATTATATTCATCTTACGTAAATTCTTATTCATGAGATTACAAATACAAAAACTCTTGAATTCATTAGTTTTTAATATTTATCATTTTGAATTATATCACGAGAAATTATTACGAAAACTCATCGGATTTTTTCTAATTGAAAATTTATATATTCTAATTGATATTTCGTAATTTAATCAATTAGCTAGCTTTCTCAGTGTCTCCGTGGAAATTAATACAAGAATTACATAATTTACAAGAAAACATGTAAATGTAGTATTTTTTGTTTATTACATAATTTTTTACAAGCTCTTCACTTGACTCGATCCATGAGACAAAAACATAATAAATAATATTGAGATAACAAATGTTTGTCAAGTTATTCTAATAGCTGAATCTATTTGTTTATGCTTGCAGTCAGTTGTTTTCTATAGCTGTAACTGGGAAAATGAAATAAGTGACAATTGATGTAATTGAAGAAATGCATATAAAAATATGACGTCATACAACATGATAATGCAAGACGTGTGTTCCAACATGACGTTGCAATAAAAGTCGATACAAGACACAATCACGTTTCCAGGTTATTCTTACACCATTGCGGGATCTACGCTTTCTATTGACAGTTTTGTTGATCTTCTATGATGTCTGTAGTAGAAAGATCCATTTAACGACGTTCTATATTTCCCACTTTGTGAAAAACTCGTCCTCGTTGACAAATCGTCTGAAAAATCAGGAAAGTCTTGATCTTTGTGAATTTTCCTGCAGCACTTCCGAAATATACGACGAAAAGCCCGTTTAAACTTGTCCTGCAATACAGCAAAAATAAAGTTAGAATTTAGATTTTTAACAGTTTTTCCTGTATACACAAACAAGAAAAGGGTTATTATGTTACAATGAATTAGACATCAAACTAAATATAAAGATTTGAACAGGGCTTTATTTGAAACTGAAATTTTTGGGGGATTTTGTACATGTATTGAAGGATTTTAAATGAGGTAGTTTTTGCCATTAGAGAGTCGAACTGTAAAAAAATAGGTAGAAATCAAATAACATAGGAAATTATCTGGCTTAGAAATTATATCTGTTCAGTCAATAGTCTTCAGAATCATTTCTTACATTTAAATAAACATATAAATTAATCCAAGAGGGTTTCACCTAAAAATTGTTAAAATTAATTTATGGGACTCTTTAGATATCCAAACTAACTTAATGTTCCACGATTAATATGAACTTTATTATTCCAAAATATTTGATGCCTCGTTAAGAGGTAAAAATTAATGAGAATTTTATGTTGCTTATCCTGTAGGGTTAGACTTTGCTTATTGTATGGGTGTAAAACTTTTACAATAGGTTCGGAGTAACCATGTAGGATACCGTTTTGCAATCCAATACAGCTCTTGGTATTGCAAGATCAGTTTGTCACTAAAAGCAAAGCAAAATAAGTAGAAATATTTTACAGTCAATTTTGACAATATCCTTGAAATGAATTGATTGGAAAAGTTAAGATAGAAGTTTAAGAACTACAAATTGTTTTAATTTTCATTTATGTTTAATATGTTACCCGTTAATGTGAATCAAATGAATAAAGCATCAATAACACATATATCATTAAAATTTGTTTATTAATATGTAAGCAAAAAGCTAAAATAAAAATATGAAAAAGTTGTAAGTAACGCAGCCTTACCTAATACTGTATTTTAAAATTTAAATATATCTAGATGATTTAACTTGGTTAACAGACTTATTTACAAAATGTAGTTGTATATATAACATCATTCGTGTTGACAGCATTTAATCGCTGTAGGACCACACCCTGCTTGTTATTTTGGTGCATTCCTGAGATAAGGAGAAAGTGCTGCAATGGATTACCAAATTAGAAGAATGTGTACATGTGCTCTGTAAATATTGCAAAAGACCTTAACTATTGGATAATAAAACAATAGATATTTTTCCACTAAAACAGGAGCGTTGTTTATTAACCAGAAGAAGAAAAATGGTAAGCAGACATTAAACTGACTTCTAACTGATATTTCTTTTTAGGGAAGTGACAAGCATGCTAGATATTTTATCCAAGTTGACCTATTTTACTGTGTATTTGAAGGATTTATATGGCAATTTATTTGAATAGAAGCAATTGATGTCTTGAGGAACACTTGAGACTAATCAGATCTTACTCGCCGGAACATTAATGAATGGAATACAGGCTAATATCATTTGAATTGACCAATTGAATTAAGGACAGAAACATCTTAGATTTTCTGAATGATATAAAATAAATAAAATAAAACAAATAAAATAGCAAAATAAACTGATATCTGCATAAAGAACAATGTGAGAGTGTAAAATTCTGCCGATTCTAGACAAATAAATAGTCCAATATTAGCCTTCATTTTATACTGCACATCAACTAACATATCAATCACACGATATAACCGATTGTTAAGGCTTTTTGTTATTGTTAATCAGGCACTCCTTCGACAAGTTAATGAACCACAAAATTTCATTTAGTTTTCTCTAAAAATGACTTTTCTGATAGACACGTTTTACGTTATGATAAATGACGTTATTAAGGGATAAAATAAGATTAATATTTCCTGTCGATTAGATTGAAAATTTTACTTCATTTGCAGTTTATTTACATTTCAATAGCGCTTGACTGAATCGGTTCTGTAAATGGAAAGTGAAAAAGTTTTCCATACTTTCTATGTAACTAAAACAATATCAAAGCTACTCGTAAAATAGAGAAGGCAAACTTGTGCTAACAAATACTATCAAGAAAAATGAATTCAAAGATACCAAAGGGGCAGACAGAAATCGTTAAGTCGGAAAACAGACAAGACCATGGCCAACAAAATGAAAAGAAAGACAAACATAGAACACACAACATTACATTGAAAGCTGGAGTAAAACGAACTCTACAAAAACCAGGGTGAGTTCAGGTGCTCCAGAAGGGTGAGCAACTCCTGCTCCAATAGCGGCACCCGTCGTGCAACTCCACGTAGCAAAAGCCAGTGAAAATCCATTTGTCAAGAAATGTTTATGTATTAGCTGATTGGTTTATGTCTCTTGTCTTACCCTAAAACATAACCAATTTTATTAATCATCGATATATGAAAATTCTCTTACCCTAAGACATAACCGAATGAGAATTTTTGAAGTACGTAATATGACATAACTATTTTGTCTTCAGAGGATAAACAAGACAATGACATTCACTATACAATAATTAATTAAATAATACAGACATCATGAAGAACTAAGGCATGAATAACACGAACCCGAATTAAATAAAAACCTGGGGTGAGCTCAGGTGTTCCGGAAGGGTAAGCAACTCCTGCTGCACAGGTGGCACCCGTCCTGTTAGTCAGTAGACAAAGTCAGTGAATAGTCACAATCGATATTAGTCACAACCGGTTTAGGAACGGATTTGTATTCATGGCAGTTTTAAGATATTCATTGTCATTTGTGAAATTGATATTTCTAACCGGTCAACCAAATCATTATGGCGACCGAAAAACTTCCGGAGTGATCTTTCCCGGAGAAACCCTTGGCTCAGTAATTATTATCTCTAAATATTAAATAATCTTGCGACATAAAATTTGAAAAAAGGTATCAGTAGTAAAATTTGATACATGCCACCACCTACAACCAGAAAAGACTTCTTGATACTTACATTGAGTAATGCGCACAGGTCATCACCTGGGACCAGGACTGACTTCTTGGTACTAACATTGAGTAGTCCGCGCAGGCCATCACCCGGGGCCAGGAAAGACTTCCTGAAACTTACTTTGAGTAGTCAACACATGTCGTCACCAAGGTCAGGGCAGACTTCTTTGTACTTACATTGAATAGTCCGCACAGGCCATCACCAAGGGCCAGGGAGACTTTTGATACTTACGTTGAGTAGTCCGTAGATGAATGGGTTGTAACAGGAATTACTCATTGCCAGCCAGTTTGAACAAAACCAGATTATATTGATATATTTGTATCTGAAATGAAGTATAATAATTTGCCTTTGTTTTCTTTTTTTACATATACTATAGACTCAAAAAGTTGTGAATTCAACTGAAGTATCTGAGCATTTTCTGTGTGTGAAAAACTAATCTCTGTTATGAAAATCGCTGTATTGGACATATGCTCTTGAAAAGCGTATAAGCTGGTAGATGTATACGCCATTCGCCGGGCTGATGGAATTTTACTGGCAATGAACGGGAAGTTGTTGTATATTTTTCATAATTTCAATATTTCAAGCTATGAATATTGTACTCATTTATACTGATACACCGATAGCTTGAGGAATAAGCTATTAACCGTTTATAAGAAAATTCTTTCATAAACTCTTATGTAACACCATTTCAGAATAGTTGATTGCATAATATTTATGATACATTGATTTAATAAAGTGACAGAAAAGCTGTATATTTTTAGGACTGTTTAACTGATTTATTTGAAATAACAGAAAAACCTTTCTTGTTAAAGTATTATTCAATCGCCAAATTACATCTTATTGTAATGTTATTTTCTTTACGCTTGCAAATTTACTTCTGCGTCAATGAAAGTTCGGAAATGATTTTAGTATGAAACGAATGTGTCAGTTGCAGTTTTAGCAGTTTTGGATTGAAGTATACTTTAATTTACATTGTTGATGGGAAAAGACGCACAAACAAAGACAATAATCAACTGAAGTTCTTCGCAAGCGCAGCATGATATACGACCGTAGTACGTTGACAGGGTTGCTCAATTGCACATTGGTATAAAGGGTACAGTCTGGTTTTAATTTTTCGGTTGGAGAAAATGGAGGCAATCTGCTGCAAGTAACGTTATAAAAATTGAATCGACGTCAACTTGAAATGAAATCACCGAAAGTCACGTGACCGAAACCGGAAGTTACAAGAATGAGCTATGTTCCTGATCGCGCCAAATTTTTCCCGCACTTATTAGGATTTTGTTGTTAGCAGTTTTAGTCTTGGGTAAGGGCGAAGCAGGTGCGCGCCACTTTTCCCGGCTTTTTTGTTGATTTTGTTTTATTGTATGGTTTTTTGGAATCGTTCTGGACTTTGGTGTGAGGGCGAAGCCCTTACTCTATTAGGAGATTTATCTGCGCATGCGCGAGCAGGATTGCGCCATTTCCCGCTTTTTTGGTGATTTTGTTTTATTGTATGGTTTTTGGAATCGTTCTGGTGTCAGGTCGAAGTCCTTACTCCTAGTAGGAGCTTTCCCTTTGCATGCGCGAGAGGAATAGAGTTAAATTTCCGTTTTTTCGTCTTGTTTGGTATTTTTCAATCATGTAATCCCTCTACTTTCTCGCGATCACTGATGTGTTGGACTTTGTGGTGTGCTAGAAACAGTAACATGGTTAGATCAGTGATCATTTTGATCCGTTTATCCCCAAAATGAAGTAAATTTACGTTCTTGTGAGAAAATTGCTACAAACATTGACATTCTTTTCACTTAAGGAGGTTCGGGTGTCTAAATAAAAATCGATAGAATTTTTCTTATACTTTGTCAAAACATATCCTATATTGTGCTTTTAGAAAAAATATGATGAAATGTCTATGTCACCGGACTCGTTTTCAAGCTACGGGTTGTGCAAAATTCTCAATTTTCTGTTTTCATTTTTCTTGATATAGAGAACATAAAACGATAGAATTCCAAAATAAAACAAGAAAAGACAGATGTTATCATACATTATCAGAAAATAAAAAGAAAAGTTAAGATCACCGATCTCATTTCCTTGCTGCATTAACAAATCTGTAATTCCATAGTGCAATCCTTTATAAAATAAAGTCATTGGAGTTACCTCCCCTGGAAATGATTAATGCTTAAAATGTGGAAAAAGCACATGATTCTGTATAAATGCTTAAAAATGATAATGCAATTAGATACGTAATTGCAATATATTAATCCAGGTTTAATTTTGTATTTTCTTTTCTAGAATTATTATTTGCAATTATAGAAAAAATCATTACCACAAGTTTGTGATTCAAGATGGCTGAAAAAACACGAACCTCCTGAATTACACAGATACACAAGTTTGTTGATAATGCAGTATAAAATCTTCGGGCTTTTTGTTTTTGATAGAATCTCTTATTGAGAAACTTGATGTTTTATCATCAGAATTTGCATCATAGGCTTGCTTGCAGAAACTACATGCAATTCTTCAGAAATATATTCATTTTTTGCATGTGTTTTGTTTAGGTATGCTAACTGATGTAAAGTACTTTCATCGTTGATTGAATGCACTAATGTCTCGCTCTGATGTTGCCTTTGTCCTCGAATTTGGGGGCGGGTCTGGTACCAGCTAAACACATTTAACTGCACCACATATTTCATATGCCTGTCCTAATCAGTAGTAAGGGTCATTGATTGGTCTTTTTCTTTCACGTTGTTTTTTTGTATATATATATATATATAGACAGGATTTGCCTAATTCTATGGATACAGGTTTTATTAGTTTGGGATCTGGAGCTCGTCACAGTTAGGGGAATTTCATCCTTGTTGAAGGCCTCGTGACGAATTCTTGTTTCAACATTTTTCTGTGTCGAAAGGGAATATGGTCTCCTTGGCATTTTCCTTATATCTTCCTTTTGTTGGTAGGGTTGGAATCTGAACTGTTTTTATTTAACTTGTAGTTTTCAAAATGAGGGTGAAGGGATGTAAAGGGTACTGACACAATAATAATAGCATTTATTTACCATTATGCTACTTGTACACTCCAGCTCCTGTGCAATTGTCATTGAAATCTGCAATACTCTGTGAGACTTATCTACACAGTAAATACCCTTGAGGTTCTGTACATAGGCCTAATAATGAATGTGATAAACGGAAGGACAGACGGGTGGACGAACGGGTGAAAGTTAATGTCTTCCACCTCATCAATTCCATGGATGAGGGGATAACAACCAAGAGGAGTTGCTTGACAAAGGACTTAAGTAAATGTGCCTTACTGTGTACCCCAACCGCTGGAGGCATTAACAGAATTCCGAAACCTTTGAAACAGTCTACATCTCAAGTGTAATTACTGAGGCAATTATATTATTCAATTCCGTATTCCAAATAGCCAGAGAGGAGTTGCCTGACAAAGGAATAATATACACCTAGACTCTCTGTGTACAACCGTGCCTGACGACAACTGAAGAATTTAGCAACCTTTGGTACAGTCTAATTAAATTGCAACTACTGAGTCAATTTTCAGTTTCGTGTTCCATATAACAATCGTGGAATGAGTTCAACATTGATAAACTAGTATTTTGCAACCACTGAGTCAATGCCTCATCTGGTGCACCAGAGTCCCCAAACCCTGTTAACAAGCCCAGTTGTCAGACTTGTCTGGCATGAAATTTATCAAATAATGTTTAACAGAATATGCTGCATTTGTTTAAATTCCAAAGAAAATAAACGGCAAGGCTTCGAAACTTTTTGCGCCTAGTGGTTCTCTTTTTAGATTGGTTTAGATTTGAGTACTTCTTTTACTTTGCTCGCATATCGCACTTACTATGCTAAGCTTTAATGCTAAGGATGACAGGTTTGTCATTGATTTGAACATATAGCATATCAAAATTCACCATATTTATTTATTCTACATTGATAAATTTGCATTTTGTATACTAAAGGAATTACAAATCCTAAAGCAACCTGTTAAGCCAAGCCCCAAGAGGCACTATTGAATATCAGAAACCTTCAGCACCCATCCCAACCACAGTGTAATCAATCAATAAAGACTTAACTTTCTCTTTTTTAGAGGTTGCTATGATTTTTCTGGATATAACTACCTTACCTTCGCACGTGGAACAGCAAACCCCGATTCCCGCTCTTCGCTTGCGCAGAGATAATGAAGACCAACTAAAAGCACATTAAAAATGTTGCCAAATCTTAATTATACAGGGACAACCGAAATCAGATCACAACTCTGAATCGCTTTGTTGAGTGGAAACATTTTGTTTTACTTTTACGGGTCTATATTGATCTTTAACAATATCAGACTATTTAACACAGATACAGAGACATGGCTAAATTAGAGCTGTAATACAGTTTTGTTCATTTTGGCATATACGCCTTATTTTTGTAATTGCCTGTTAATTTTATTTATTCGCAAACTCAATAGTAATTTGGACTTCATATGTTATATTTCCTGTCTCTACTGATGATGTGTATTCCAGAAAGTCACTGTTTTACTCAAATGAATTTAAAATTATTAAAAAAATAAGTATAAAATATATATTATAGTCTATCTTTCCGGAATTGAATTTATATCATTTACCTTTTATACTATGTCACCTCAATATACATATCATCTCATATAAACATTCTTATTGTCTCAACAGAGCGTTATAATTGTCCAAAAAGTCTTATTCTCGGTTTGTTATCTTCTCTTAAAAAGTTTTACGTGTCACGATTACGATTAAGCTAATCAGAATGTGCCAAATTGTTGACAAAGGTAAGTGTACCGTTCGGTAGTACCCTGTTTCTGAACTTGAAATTTTGCGGTGTTTTAAAATCATCTCACCCATTCTCGATTATTTAAACCTAAAAGTTCAACGTGGTTTTGTCGTTTTCCACGTGAACGATTTCGTTCACAAAATTACAAGAAGTCGATTTAAGATTATTCTTTGACATGTGGCAGGATAAAAGAAGTAAAGCCGCATAAAATCATTGGAAAAAAATTCACATAAATCGTAACGTTGGTGTCATTAACTTTACAAAATTTTCAGGAAGACATTTGAAAAACATATGCCTTTTGCAAAGAATAACCGTATGATTGTGGTTTAAAACATGTCGTTTTCATATTGACTATATCACTACACTAAGTGCAACTTAAATTTACCAAGATATCTATAGTTCATACTCCTATAAAGTCTATCAAAAGAAGGCAAGCAAGCATATGCACGAACAGTAGTTTTCTTTTTAACCCTAGATATATGTAGTTATAAAGGCGGAAATATTAATTATGTACAATGTCACAAATTTGAAGATTGCCTTCATCTTATTCTGATCATAACCAATCAGAACACATTTACAACCGAATATAGCTACAGTCTTCACGGAGAAGTGGAAGAAAATTACACGTCTAGTCAAAGTGAATTATCAATGTACTCTGTGCAATATCCGTCCATTACTGGACAAAAAGGACCTGTCATCACAGATTAGTATATCCCTTCTAAGTCTGGAAGAGAACAAAGTGCTAATAACCTCGTTGTATTTTATTGGTAATAATAGCAGAAACATGTTAAAATCAGTGCTGAGAAAAAAAGAGGTCAGGAGAAATTTAAAAGAAATCGAGAACGATATCAAATGATTGACACATGAGGTCGCATGTTTGATTTTTAAGCAGACTTCAGTATTCGATAACTGGCTATCTAGAAAATTGTACATTCAGAAGAACTGAAAATGTCATGCAAACAGACATTTTTAAATTGTAAGCCTGACATGTTGGTACACGAAGTATTATTAAAGACACCTAGGTCATTCTACCTTCAAGCTTTTCTTTGAGAAACAAAACAGTCACTGTGTTAAATAAATAAATAAAGATAAGAAACTTAGTATTAAAAACATAATGTTATCATCATTTTGGATTAATAATTTCGACCTTTTGATAAGAACGTCACAGAAATACACCAAATGTTTCACGAAGAAAACCGGCTGATGATTTAACTGAAAAGCGTAGTCAGAACTTAATCAATAACAGAAAAAATACAACTAATGTATAGAAATTGACGATGTGTACAAAACCAACATCAACAAATATTTTCTCGACTAGACCATGGCCAACAAAATGAAACGAACACACAACACTACACTGAAAATTAAAGCTAGAGTAACACGAACCCTACAAAAACCAGGGTGAGTTCAGGTGCTCCGGAAGGGTAAGCAACTCCCGCTCCACTAGTGGCAACCATAGTGTTACTCAGTAGTCAAAGCCGGTTTATAGTCATAATCAATGTAGGTAACAATTGGTATAGGAACGGATTTGTGTTCGTGACAGTCGGAAGATATCAATTGTCATCTGTGAAATAGATATTTCGTACCGGTCAACCAAATCATGATGGCGACTGAAAAACTTCCGGAGTGTAACACGTACAGAGTATTAAAACACATGCACTATATGTGCATTGTGTACACGAAGTCACCGCGAAACTGAAGTTGTGCAATATATTTCTCTTTTAATCATTAATCATTCAGGTTCAGCTTTTTATCGAAATGACAGATAAAACACCCAACATTTGAAAATCTTAAACCGAAATTTGATAATTATATACCTATTTATTGAGGATGTGTCAATAAATATCGGTAAAGCAGATAAACATCTACGTAGGTGATGACATCAAGACTGGTAATTTAACACATACTTTGAACTTTCGATAGTTTTCCAGGAAATACCAATGATTTTTAAAAAATAATTTTCCTTGATATTGTCAAAAAAGGTGTTCATCTTGATTGCATGCATTATATAAACCGCGATCATTTACTCCGCAAGTACCTCCATTTCTCTCCTTTTTGATTTAAATATGATATGGTTCTGGTATATTCCGAATGGAATTGTATTTTAATCTGACTTTTGCAGCGAAATTATAATTTCATATTATAAGCTTGGTGTTAGATTTTAGCAACGAGAAAAGGAAACTGGTTTTGATCCAAAAAGATACTTTTTCTCATGCCAAATTGCTAATCCCAAATCCGGACTCGCATTGATTGATTGCGTATTTATTTAATATTTCGTTTTACTAGTGTTACGAACACTTTTGTTTAAAGTCTGTCAATTAACTCACATTGTATCCAATGTGTTTACTTGTTAAAGAGATTTTGACTATGTCAATAGGAATCAGTTTCCATTCTTATTTGAATCTAGAAATTTCGACATGCGCATGTTGAGATGTGATGTGCCCCTTAACATATATTACATAATATACTGATTTTGTCCTTTTTAAGCAAGCAGTTGGATTTTACAGTTGATATGAGTTTTAAAAGACCGAACATCGATTATGACTAGACCTTTGGCCGAAGTCAGTATTGAAGTTTTTGGTCTTTTTAAACTCAAATCGGCCGATATGAAAGACTATAATTCTTTTTTTTAAATAATTTTATATTGTTTATTTAAAAAAACAAAATAGACTTCTTTTAAAAGAAAGAAAACGTTAAAGTAAAATTAAAAAATGTTTGTATTGTTTTAATTATACGATGAAAATGATTCGAAGATATCAAATGGTCAGACAGAAAACGATAAACCAAAAGAAAGTCTAGCCCATAGTCAACAAAAAAGAAAGGAAAGACAAACATATTTCGCGCAACACTTCATTGAAAACTAAACCTACAATAACACGAATCCTACAAAAACCGGGGTGGATGTAGGTGCTCCGGATAAGTTTTCAACCCCTGCGTCACTTGTTGCACCCACTGTATTACTCAGTAGGCAATGCCAGTGTAAAGTCACAATGGTTGTTAGTCAAAACCGGTAGAGGAAAGGAATTGCTGTGACATCCTTTGTCATTTGTCAATGGCTATTTCGTTTCGGTCAACCAAATATGATGGCGACCAACACATTTCCGGTGTGATGCCTTTACTCTTTCTATAAGAAATCTTCGGTTTAGTAGCTTTCTTATCAGCAACCACTTATTAAAATTACCTGATTAATAAACAAACGTATGCAAATGTGTCTGGACTGTGACTAAGCCTGAACGCAAAATTTACAATTGCAAAATTTAAGTCGACTATCTTGTAGTAAAGTTATATTCTTTACAAGCCCTCACTATCAACTTCAAGGTGTAATTAAAGGTATGAAGCAGACCTTTCTGTTTCTGTAGTATCCTTAATTTTGTGGAGCATTTTGGCAACCCTGTAATGTAACTTTTTTAATAGGACAGGTATCTTGCTTAGGAATCCAGTAAAGTTAATTCGTTCTGCCTGGTTGAAATTTCACAAGAAGACAAATCCGAACGAATATTTGTCAAGGATTTCTTCTTTGGTTATTGTCGTCGGTGTACATGTATATGTACGATAACCAAATGGATTGTCAACACAACATTCGTTTATCAAACGTCTTACAAATTGAAACCAATGCCTTTAAGGTCTTTATCAGCAGGGAAGACAACATATCTGTTATGTAGTTCAAAAAGGGGTCTGGCAACTCTTAAAATATCTCAGCTTGTGATTTCGGATTTGTATTAATGATGTCACAGTCTTCACTCTTTCGGAAACTTTATCTAGTGCATCTCTTCGTTAATCCTCCAACGAATTCATAAGGATCTTAAAATTGATCTTCCAGTTTATTGATTGAGCCGCAAAGAATTTCGGCATTTAGGCAAACACATTTCGTTTAGAAACGTATATACAATGCTGAGGTCTCCAGTTATCACTTTACAAGCCGGGATATATTCTTGGGAACTTGCACAAACACAGTCCATGGGTTTAGACTTGTACATGTTGTAGTCGCTGATGCTGAGATTCCTCAACACGTGTTTATAGTTGAAAATCAGCGTTAAAGGAATGAAAAATTAAATCCGATGAAATAAGTAAAATAACATCATTATCTAATAAATCAATTTATTCAATTTCAAACAGGAAGATGTGCTGTGACAATAATCTGTGTGCAGCATCTTCCGCTAATTATTATTAATTCTCGATCGCTTCTCTTGGTATATTCATGTTACATAAAACGAAAACATGAAACTGAAAAAAATAAAGACTAACTTGACGGTTTAAAAGAGACAAACAAAAACAGTAACAAATAAGGGAGTTAGAAATTATTTCTGCATAATTTCAGAAATAGTTCAACTTTGTTTAAAGTTCCTTTAAATATACATCGTTGACGTTCTTCTTTGACAATAATGTTTAACAATTGTTTGTCTTTAAAATCAAGCTATAACTACATGTATAATCGACCTTGTTTCTTTTTATTTTTCTTAGAGCAAAATCGCCATTATGTTAAACTGTTTGTGGTTCAATCATTGTTAAAACGAACTTTATTTAACAATGCAGTTTAATTATAACAAATAAATTCGCTTAACTTTTACTAATTGAAATACTCAAAGGTAAGATACAATTCTTAATTGCTAACTTGCC
>JAULBM010278666.1:0-27075 GCA_032357055.1 Geukensia granosissima
GTTTATATATATAAAAAATTAATGATACGCGATTTTAAAAAATATATATAAAAACCGATGTAACGTTTCTTTTTTTTACTAGTTTATAATGTTGTTAACTTTATTCCTTAAAATATTTTGCATTTTAAAGCACTGAAAGCTAAAAATGGTTACATATGGTGTAAATTAGTTATTTTCATGCATATTTTATTAGAGGAGGGCTTCATTTCTGGGTTTCTTTTCCCATATCTTTCATTTAAACAATATTAGTTTATCATTGTTGAACTAAAGAGACATCAGGCTTTTACAAATACCCTATTTGTGCATTCCTGGTCATCTTAACACACTTTTGCCACAAAAATGAAAATGAAATCTGAAAATGAAAAATTTAGATAGTTCAAAGCTGATCCCAATGATTATTTTTCAAAGCACAAACCATTTGAATTAAGCTTAAACATACATGAAATACTAGAAAAAATATTAATACTCATACAAAAGTTGTTACAATAAGTTTGGTTATCATTGAACTTTAAATGCCATAAAATCTAGTTCAACCACTACTTTACATCGACCTTAAGCTTTTTTAATAATTACAGCTTACATGTAATTTAACAGAAATCTGAAATCCGTTGATCACCCATTTTGTCACAGCTAAAAGCCTAAATTCAGATAAAAATGCTGTTACTATGATGAATTATGCTTTGTTATATAATAAAAAAGTAATTTACATGATTCAAGACCAAATTTATGTTTTCTTGTTCACATATGGCATGTATTTTGGCAAATCAATTGAAAAAAATTAATGGTAGGGGTAATATTTTCGCAAAAATTACCTATTGAAAACCATTTAGGAATGAAATTTTGGGCTCATTCGATTACTTATGTATACTTTGACTTACCTGATATCAGTTTTTAGCCATATAAGATCTCATATGACAAGCATATTTAAAATATCTTTATAAGACTGCTTTTACAGAAATCTAACAGACATCTGAAATCTGGTATTCGCCCATTTTTCACAGATAAAGGTCATAATTTGGACAAAAATGGTGTTTACATGGTAAATTATGCTTTGTATTATAAATAAAAGTATAATTCATTATTTAAAGCAAATTATACTGTTTCTTTTTCACGCATGGGTTGGTGCTTTGAAATTTATTTTAAATAAATTAAAGGAAGGGGAAATATTTTTGCAAGTATTGCCAATAAAAATTACTATCAATGCCTTATATATATATTTACTCAATTAATATAAGTTTATAGCCATATAATAACTCTAATGTCGAGCGTATTTAAAATATAGATAAAAGGGAAAATTATGCAATATGCCAAATTAGGGTTTTCAGGACATTTGAACACCATAAGGGGAATATGAAACACTATTAGAGCAACAAAACACAACAAAGTAATCAAATGTAAATACAAACATAAATAATATAAAGTCACATAGACAAATATATGATAGTTGACAGACCAAAAACTTTTTGTTCGTAGGTCAAATAGATATGTGGGGGAGTGTACGAGGGTTATCTCAGCCCAAGTTCTTTTAGAAACATCTTAAAAACATACCTGATAAAACTTCCCTTCCCTACAAAAAACTGTCATGATCCCTATGGTATTGGTGTATGTTATGGACCTGTTACTGGTAATACAACAATAAGTTCCTCTTCTCGGATTGACGTTAGACCGGATTACAGTTTAAGGATTCCAAAACGGGTGTAGGCGCAAGACAGGGATGCTTACCTTTCTGGAGCACCTGATCCCACTCCTGTTTTATAAAAGAGTTCGTGGATTCCATGCCTTTGTTCCTTTTGTTTTCGTTTTATCTTTTAGTTTGATTAAAATTTGTCTTGTCTTTTTGAAATATGCACTTTCGATTTCCATCATGGATATTCTACACTCAATATTATTTCTGGATATCTATTATTAGGTATTGATCTTCAAAAGTATTTTTACAGGTTCACTGAATTATGTTTTCATGATATCAATGGCATGACCGTCGCGTCAAATTAGTACTTCAAACATTTAAATTTTAAATAAGAGCCTGAAGTTGATGAAAATACATCTACATTCGTTGTTGATATTAAAGAAGAATTAACGAAGAAGTACGTACATTTATTTATTTGAAAATTACACTTGTGTTCAAGTCACATTCCATTACTATCTCAACATTGAGCAACAAAAAACAATATTATTATGCCTATTTACACTTATAATAAACAGTAGGCACTATCACAGAAAATCTGAAAAAATGCAAGACTTTCTAACAACATGGAATTAAAATTGAAACATACTACACAATGTATCACAAAAATCATGGAAACTTGTTCTTTTCAAAATATTTTTCGTAACTGGATTGGGAAAACTAGGTATTGGAATGTATGACAATTTTGCTTAGACAAAAATTAGTTTGTATTACTGTTTTGATTTTCATTGTTCATATTAAATTTTTTGACAAGTATGTTTCTGATTCAACGGTTTTACTATATCATGTTATTTACAAAAAATAACATCACTATTTACAATGATTACGTCATGATAAGAAATAAACTATCTGTAAACATTGATTAGAATATTTATGATATTGAGTGTAATTTACAGTGGATTTGACAACATGTTAAACCTTTAGAAGATCATTATATTTTCCGAGATTTCTGATACCCATGTATGGAAGATTTACAGTAAAATACAAATTTAAAAATATTTTTGTAACATCTCCCAGTTTACTATCAACCTAGACAGCCAGATGATGGGCAACTGTATATACAATTATTATTATATACAAATATTATTATTTATCTGTATGTTTCTTTTATATCTCACGCAAACACTGTATAGTTATTGACTGGGTCCGATGACAACAGCTGATTTTTTACCTGTTGCCTGAACCGTTGCCCAAAGCAGTAGACTCAGTTCAGTCCTTGGGTCAAACAGAGCAGTCGTTGTCCAAGGATCCAGTCAATAACTGTTTTGCTATACTTTTGTCGATCAGAATTGATCACATGACGTTATCAGCCATTATAAATTAAGCCACGCCCGTGCGATTGACAGAAAAAACTGTTGCACGCTTCTATAATAAATTTTGAATGTTGCAAAAGTTAAAATATTGATTTAAATTACTTTACCTTTTATATTCTAAAAGGTATAACAATAGTTTATATTCTTACAGTTACTATGACTAGTTGTCAACTGCTTAACAATAAGACAACAACATGTAGCTTCAAAATATCTTGTATAAAAATATATTACAAGTTCCTTAAATATAAAGATTAAAAAAACTTAATGACAATATGTCATAACAAATGATTGTCATTTATTATACTTTAAGTGATCATGATGATTGATAGTATTAAAGCCGGAAACTTCTACAAATCTGGTCATAAACAATAAGTTTCAGCCTAAGCGGTTGATTATAGAAACCTCCGGATATCGCCTTTGAGGTCATTAGTGATTTAAAATTGTCATTTCAAAGAAACAAAGAATCATTCAAACACATGTAAATGAAGATTTTGAGGACATGTACATTAATATGATATGTGTATGATTAACAGCTTTTTGTTTGCTATTTTTTTTTCATTTTAATTACAGAAGTGTTGAAAAAAAATTCACGACAAATCAAAAAAAGTCAAAGTATTCTGTCAGATTTAGCAAAAAATAATTAAGGCTATTTAGGACGGCTACTGTAAAATGACAAAACAAAGGCAACGACAAAATAACACTCAGAACGTCGCGAGAGCACTCGGAAATCACTTAGCACTCCTAATTTGCAGACAAGAAAATTGATACATCAACATAGAAATAATACTGTTTTGTCACATATTAAGTCCATCAAATTAGTTAGAAAGTTTCACGCCCCTTTGGTGTATAAAATGTATCAAATTAGGACTACCACTTGAGAGACTGACTTAACGTTTTAACAGTACAAAACTGACTGGTAACCCAGTTCTTAATATTGATTTATAAAAACTATAACGTAAAATTATAATCGGATTTTCCCGTTAATAATAAACAAGTTAAGTTGAGATTATTGAATTTATTTTGAAAACTTAATTTGTCGCTTAGAAATCATATTGATTTGAGACATATATACTGAATTCAAAATGAAATAAAGTTCTTTCTGTCAGCTTTTTAGCACAGCACAGTTTCATTGTGAACTCTCGTTTCTGATTTATCACTTCCATAAATAATAAATACAATAATAATGATATTTCATATTTAACAAAAGTCTATTGTGCATATCGGTTCAACGATTTTTCTTCAAATATGCAACAAATTCGTCAATCAAGAACACAATGGCATACGTACCCTTTTTATCTAAGAGACTTATTGTATAAAGTTTAATTAAAAAAGTTTCCAAGGAAAATTTTTAAATATTTTAAAGCAGGTATTTATATTTTCGATATCGTCCCAATGACTGTTTATGTCAGCCTCCTGTAAAATGTTAATAATAAATGAAATTACCAAAGCGCATAAAATCTGGTCAAACGCCTCTCATTGTTATTTGGCCACTGCATGTTTCATTTGGGGACAAAAACAAATATATCGAAAGTATTCTTTAGTTAAGATCATGTATTACAACAAAAAAGATCAGATTCCATGTTGCCAATCATTATGCAAACTTTACCATCGAGTAGTAACAAGTCAAACATCAGTATAAAATACATGACAGTTATTAAAGAGTAAAAAAACCTAGAATCAGTTATAAAAAGAAAAAATACAGCAGAAAAAATGCATAATTGAGTTAGCTTGCACCAAGATGAAAACCGGTATGCCTAGGTTAATATCTGTTTGAAAAACACCACTTTTTACCAAATGCACTTGTATTTTACCCAAAAGGATAACAACAGTAAAGTTAACTATAGGTATCGAAAGTTGAAACAAAGTACCACTAGGGAAGAGTAGTTTAATGTTTCAATAGCGAAAACGATCTTGTCGCCTCTTACCGTAAGAACGAATATGAATCAGTCCAGCCCAGTTATTAATAACTATTTTAAAAATACATTATCTGTAATTTAGGCTCTAGACAGGGTATATAAAGTGACATCCGAATGAAATATAATTCATCATCCGTTAATGTAACTTTATATACCCTTTCTAGGGACTGAATTACTACATTTATTATGTTATGGTGAATAGCTTTTCTTTTAAACAGAAAAGTAAGAAATTTCAACATTCATGGTATATATCTGCAATGTAAATCGAAAACACGGAAATAAGTATTATAATTCACCGATCGTAAATTCCTTTTGATCATATTTTGATTTAAGAGCCAGAATAATCATTAAATATATGTTCCGTAGACTCTTTTTACATGAAAATTAAAAAGAAAATCCTAGCAACTAAAATCATTTTCTTCAATAGATACTGAAAACACGGAAAAGCTACTGATTCTGATTTCTGCTATTATGTCGCCATGTAAAATGTTAACAAACAGACGATTTGTTCCGGGAAATCTTTTAAATGCAAAATATTGATAAAAAGTCATTCCTAAAATAAAATTGGGCTAACATCGAAGGTACATTTTGTAAGAAGCTCATTATCTCCTGCATGACATAAAATTGAAGTCTGAAATGTCAAAGCGAAAGCCAGAACCGCCATTTTATTCCTGAAATCATATGTATACAGCTCTAACCGGGTATATAGACTCACATTCCAGGTCAGTGATCCAATCAAATAGTGGTATTTTTTCCAAACACCATAGCTTTCGTAATATATCGGCCAACATAATTTTATACCCGATTTGAAACTATTGAAACGCAGATATTAATGGGCGCTTGTACAAATCAACCCTCAGTTTTTCAGAACGTTACCTAGGAATGTAGGCAAAACTGGCAAAGAATAATTCAAGCTTGAATACAGCAAAAATACGTTAAACAGAAAGACGTTGTAGAGGAACGTAACAAGTCTCAATACGACATTCAAATGGAATTTTGAATGCATGTTTACAAAAGGTTTATTACGATCAAGCATTAAATTTGTCTTATGGTTATTATAGTTAAAATCATCACATTTAAAAGAATGTTCAAACAGCTTAACAAAGAAAAATAAAGGCAAGTTTAGATTTAGAACAATAAAATGTAAAAGTTATATACAGATACAGTTGAATGGGTATTATAAATATATACAACTGAATTCGCCTTTGGGGTCACCTCTATTTAGCAGCATTTTGATTTTAAAGTCCACCCTCTGCACTCCGCGTTATTTATGAATTCATCATTATTGAACTTTTTAAAGAGGTCACTTGCCTTAAATGGTCACTTCTGCTTCTTCCCCAAAGTGGCTTCTTAATACAGGTAGACTTTATGCTTGTTTAGAATAAAAAATTTGATCAATTTTATAAAGGCGTCGGGTCGATGTAAAACCGAATAAATATACACCTTTGGATCCCATTGTTCCACAATATGTGGTTTGACATTTTAAGAAACGTAAAGAATATCAAATATGTCTAAATGTCCATGACCCTATTTAGAAAAAAAATTGTTTAATTGTTACCAAGCAATCACAAAGTACAATAAACTTTTTTCAATTTTACTTTTTTCTAGTGAAGCTGGTTTGAACCCAGATAATAAACTATGACTGTGTTCTATCAAAAATATTAACACATATGTTTTATATATACATTCATTTTGATATACAGACAGAATACTTTACGAATCATATGGCTTTCATTCTTAGGGAACCAAGAATAACCCGGCTTTTTCTTGCCTGTTCTTTTGAGAAATATTGCCACAAGTTTTTCACAAATTATATATTAATCCGGTGAATTTTAACACTATTTAAAAACGAAAAAAAATATTTTGCAAAAAATCATTAATATTCAGAAACGGATCAAGAAAAAAAGAATGTGCACACAATTTAAGCGGTGTATAATGTACATAAGGATTGTTTACATTCGTATTAACACTGACAAACTAAAATCATGTATATTTACACCCGTACATTTTCGTACATATTTTCGCTCCGTAAGGCTAACGATCAAGTTTTTGGTCTGAAACACGAGTAATATTATTTAGATTCATTACAAAACGTACAAATTCTCACAGGACTTCGACAAATTGTCTTTTCCAAAGATTTTTGTGAGCAATGTTTTACTTTTATGAATGCAACCAGTATCTGTTCCCCGCGTTCTTTCTTTCTCCTCCTGTCTGTGTTTTAGTCTGATTTGCTTTAAGATGCCTACCAATAGTTCGTCGATGTTGATGTTTAGGACAGTTGAAGTTTCTGTGAATTTACAGTCGTACTGAACTGCGACAGGTTTGGCTTCTGTAATAATAAATTGAATCGTGTTAATGTTCTGTTACTATTTTGGTTAACATTTATATCTTGAACATGCTGGATTGTGTAAATGTTCTGTTTCTATTTTGGTTAATTATAATGACTTGTACGTGCTTTGACCAAACACGATTACAAGTGTAGGCTTTTCCATCTACTCCTGATCCTGATAAATACTTTAGCACAGGCGTTTGGTTCTGTTATTTCGTTGTAGTCGTCTAACATTATATATACAGAACGGCAAAATTAAAGAGCAGCACCTGACGTGTATCTCCTTTGTTTCCAATTTTGCTTCGTAGAAATATTTCTTTGTGTCGTCAACCGATTCGTTCATTTAGGATATAAAATATTAATAACTATTAAACTGGTGTTTTTATTAAAACACAGTAATTATCGTTTTTTATTCAACATAATTTTTACATATTGGGTATCAAATCAAGAAGAAATTGGGCCATTGCCCTTAATTGTATTCTACCATAATTCATGTTTCAAATTTGGTGTCGAAAATGAAGATTTGTTTTTTGCGTTTTAGATCATAATGATTTTGAGAACCCCGAAATAAAAAAAAATCAGAAATTGCCTGGTCATTTGTCAAAACATGAATTACAATTACCTTGCACATATTATAAATAAAAGCGATATGAAAACATTCAGAGAAATTATGTCAATTTAATTTGACCACTTTTGAAAAACAAATCATAGTTGTGCGTTTCTATGGCACTCAGTGTACTATTTTCTAATAATTTTTAAGATACGTTGACCTCGACGACTTTAAGTAGGGAAATAATACATAATATTAGGGAGTGTTTCATCCTTGTATGTATCAATATAACTATAGTACTTTATCATATTGTTATTTCCATGTATAAATATAGCAAGACGATATTTTATTAATTACAAAGTCTACTGAAATTTCTTAAAAGCTTGTGCCTGACTATGTAACTGTCCAACTTTTTTGTGAAGTAACCTCTATTAAGCGGTCACTCGATTTTTAAAGGTCCCCTTTTTAAATGCCCTTTGTTTAAAATTATTTTATTAAATTGAATGAATTTTTATTTCAGAGGTCACTTTCCTTCAATAAACACCATATCATATAAAAGATACAAATTTAGATTTATTTTGTGACGAATTTCTAAGAGAGGTTATATAAAGAGGGGGAGTATTTGTATTACTGATATCTATATATACCTTCCGTCTGAATATGTCGCGTTCTAACAAGGTCACTTTTATTTCCCACTAGAATCATGGCAGAGTTTATATGTTTTTCTTTACGAAGATGATACAGTATATCTACCGCCTTATCAAATGATTGTCTGTCGTCGATTGAATACACAACTACGTAACAATCATATAATTCAGTTTGTCGCTCATCCTAAAAAATGATAAGGAATATTAAATATATTTAAACAATATACAGAAAAAAGTACTTTTTCTATCATTATGTACAATATAGGAAAAAGCAATGTACTAGTCGTCCCTCAGCCTTCCCACTGGATTTGTCTGCCCATTTTCGTTTCCCTTAATATGAGTACTTTATTGAACTCGTATAGATCTCAGCTTTGCAATGTTTTGGTCTAATGACACTGATTGGAGTTAACTTCATGAAATATATATCATACCATATCACCAATTTGATTCAACTTGAATAAACTTGCATCTAGTAATGTTTGAATCGACTACGCCTGGGACAGGCATTAGTAAATTCATTTCTGCTTTGTCTTTTTAAATTTTATTCTTAAAATCCGCTCGATTGCAAAATATTTCAAAATAAATAGGGAAGATCAAAGAATATCTATTTTCAATTTATACAATTTCACAATGAAGACGGCAAAATAAAATAATTAAATAATTAATCTAGGAATTGATTGTCAAAACAGTGCTCTCAGAATAAGAAATTTCGTAGTAATTTCATCTATATCTATTTAAAGCAATTTCTATGTGCCAAGTGACGTTGTAGAACCATTAAACTACAGAAAAATGTTTGAATTTTTTAAAGACATTTTTCTATTAAAACGAACTTTTCATTTTTCAGACCAATTCTTGGGCCAAAACGTTGCTTGTTCTTTATAAAAATGTTTTGCAAAAGCAGCTGCATTTGGTTGATATCTAATGCACTGAAATTACGTAAAGGTTTTGAAAAAATTGCAACGCCTTATTGTCCCTTCCGCTGGACTAAATTCTTCAAATCCATTGCTTTGGATATGAGTACATCATCTAATAGGATAGAATGTCATACTTTCAATGTTTTGCTTCGAATGCCGTTGATGTTAACAAGATATATCAAAGTATTGTGAAACATGTATTGTAAATCAATTTGTGAGTATTTTTCATAAATTGACTAGTTGTTAATGTTTTATTCCCTTGATCGTGTACCCAAGCTTAAAAACAATTCGAATCCGGTGTATTCGCGTATAGGAATGCAAACTCTGCATATTTTAATGAATTGACTAGATGTTAATATTTATCACCCTAAATTGAAATTTCAAACTTAAACAAATCGAATCCGGTGCATTCGGGTATCGTAATGCAAACTCTGTTGTTTAAATAAATTGAATAGTTGTTAATATTTTATACCTTTAGATTTTCAAGCTGAAATAATTCGAATCCGGTGTATTCTCGTATTGGAATGATGATATTGTAAACTAATATCGTTGAAGTTAGTCAGGTATCTCCATATTTTAAAAATCTTAGTTAAAGAGCATTATTGAAATTTTAATTTAAAATGTCCTCTTTTTTGCATAGAAAGTGACAAACAGTTGCACCCTGAATACTTGCTTTGGTGATTCATGGTCTTCATTTGATTTTGACTTTCAGGGGGAGGGGATTAAAATACAGGTATATTTTGTCATCCTAGTCAATTTTCCAGGTTGCTAATGTTGAACCAAATCTTTTTTTTCAAAGTCGACCCCCGCAATTTTTTTCGGCAAAATTTTGGGAAGGACAACTAAAATTCTTACCTCAAACAGACACTGTCTAAATGAAAATTGCTATAGTACCTCCCTTAATGTTAAAAAGAGTTGTTACGTCGGGTTGGTTTTATTATTTTGCATCATATGAAGTTAAAACTTCAGATCAAAGCAAATTATATTAAAGTTTTCTACCAAGTTTTATAAAGCAAAAAAAAACAACCGTCGATCTGTATGATTTTTTATTTTTGCAAAATTTGTTCCTTAAATGTTACTGTGAATAACATGTCGGACAAAATCAGAAATCGACACGGGATAAAATAATGGAATAATGGAGTTGCACTTCTGATGCCTCTAGCGACTATATATTGGGCAATTGCTGCCTAAAATTGAAGCCGGTAATATTTCAGCAATCGGCCGTTAGAGATTAATTTAATAAACAATTAATCATGAAGGCAAGGGTCATGTGTCGGGATATTTGCCATAAATGTGAAACTGACAACACAGTGACAACCTTTGGAACTGATGCACTGACACATAAGGTGATAATTTGTACGTCCACATCCGACGGACTTTGGTGATAATATTTACCTCCCGCCCTTTCAACGGACTTCCCATCGCTTCTAGCGTCTGTTTGAGAAACGGAATTACTGGATATTAAAGCCCGGCAGTACTCAGGGCTGTTCTAGTATTCATACATCCCACTGATCAACAGACGCCTATTTAAAAAAGAGATCTTTGGCGCTAAAAAGATGTATTATTACACTCGGAAACCCATAGTTAATCTATTGAAAGCTATATATCTGCACTACAAGCAAAATCAGGATAAAATGTCTTATATGAACTGTGTTTAAAGGTTTATTATATGTCATTCAGGTGTATTTAGCGCTCAGGTCATCATTACAGACATATAATCAAACACTCTAAAATCCTTCTAAGCAATATCCATTACTCTGAAATGGAATCAGAAAAAGAACAACGAAGAACATACAGGAAATTGGGAATACATAAAATGAAAGATGAAAGATAATAGAATGTCAATTTCCTACTGGTAAAACATAAGATTAATAAGAAAATGGATTTAAACCACTATATTGCTTCTCTTCGGGAAGATGAAGTGCTTTACAAGTTTAAGGCACATTGTATCATCGTAATACTGCCTGAACTGAAATATTAACTTTGCATGATAACATCTCCTTGAACGTGATTTTAGATATTTTTCCTCTGTAAGTGGTGCTTAACGATTCCTAACAATTCATTGTATGATACCATACTGGGAAAATACATCGTCAGCTGTTTGACCTGCCACGTGTTTTTGTTTGGTTTTTGTTTAATGGAGCAATATAAAATTTACTTCGTAATTGAGAAAAAAAAACAAAGATGACATTTTGGTAAATCAAAAAGAAAACGGCAATTAATAAAAAAACCTAATGTTAAACAGTAAAGCTTCTTTGTCCTCTTAATAATTTACTGCAAGACCGGTGATTAAGTTGCGGAAAAGTGTTCGTAGCTGTTTGAATTAATTCCTATTGTACATAAATAATGAAGATTGTTAGGTTTTTATTCGTTAAATGTTCATTAGGTACGATTCAAATCATTTGGTTGGGAATGAAGGGTTGATATTCTAACCTTACGTTGACTGAAAGCACCAAACTTTTATATTTTTCTCAACGTT
Source organism: Geukensia granosissima (assembly GCA_032357055.1). Lineage (NCBI taxonomy): Eukaryota > Metazoa > Mollusca > Bivalvia > Mytilida > Mytilidae > Geukensia > Geukensia granosissima. Next base: position 11,833 of record JAULBM010278666.1, read on the forward strand.
CTTCTGAGAGAAAAATATAAATACAGTGGTTAGGAGTAGTGTACAGCTTCAGTGCTTCGTATTGTAAGCCGTTTACAACATAATTTAATTATAAACTTGCCAAACAAGCACTTACGACTTATATCTTTTGATTTACTTATTGTCAGGCAGCATAATATTACTCTTCTATCTGAGATCCTTTGAACCGTACATCATCGTTAACCATAGAGCTTGATGAAAGTCCACTATACCTCTTGTTGGGGTGTAATAGTCTTGTTTATGTTCAAAAACTTCAGTCGTAATCTGAGAGATGTCTACTGAGAAAACACCACGGGTGCGTCTAATAAATCAGGAGTTGCTAACCCTTCCGGAGCACGTGAACTCACCCTGATTTTTGTAGGGTTCCTGTTACTCCAGCTTTAGTTTTCTGTGTAATCTTGTGTTTTCTATGTTCGTCTTTTGTTTTTCTTTGATGGTCATGGTCTTGTCTGTCTTCTAACTTAACGATTTGTGTCTGCCTCTTTGGCATCTTTGAATTCCTTTTTCTCACTATAATATTCCCCAATGATTTAATCAAGAACTTGCTTTATCAGTGACAATGGTGCAGGTAGCTAGATATTACCGGGACAAAGCCATGCAAACTTCTAGTAAAGGCGTTGGAAAACATCAAATCAATACACCAGATAAAAAAATCAATAATAAAAAAACAGATAAAAATTACAAATATTATAAAGAATGTAAAATTTGTAAATTCAAGAGTCACTTACATTCTGATCCTAGATTTCTATAATGATTTATCTTAAAAGGAAGGTGAAGATACCAAAGGAGCAGACACAAATTAATAAGTCAGAAGACAGACAAAACTATGGTCAATAAATCGAAACGAGAGACAAAAACTGAACGCAGAACACTGTACTGAAAATTTAAGCTGGAGTAACAAGGTAAACCAGGGTGATCTGAGATTAAGAGAGCAATAATAATATTTTTAACGATTTTCAGCTACTTTTAAAATCCTAAAATTCTTGAGATTTTGAAAAAATAACTGGCTTTTATACTCTATATTATGTTCAATCATAACAAAATGAGAATTTTTAAATTAGTTGTCTGTAAAGTTTCCTTTTGTAGTATGTATGAGTAGGCAAAACCCATAAAGTAACAGGTCAAATTATACTTTTTATTCTTAAATCTATTTCTGAGTTTACATACTACATTCTTAGTAGATTTTATTTCTCAGGTCTAGTTACATACTCCATAAATTTTAAAAAATCGTATATAAGATATTGATGAAAATAATTAGGAACAGATTAATATTCTCAATCACGTTTAAGAACTATAGCAGACAACAAATTAAATTACTAGTAATTAAAAATTTGACAACTGTTCTTTGAACGGTTTAATATCAGCTTTAGTAGAGTATAAAACGATATTGTGAACTAATTTTGACAAACATCTTTAGCACTTAGCTTTATGTACAAGGAGATTTATTATTGAATTACGGTAGGCAGTCGTATTGTTAGCAACGGCATTTAAAATGTTTCATAAATTTAGTGTGCTCTGAAAAACACAAACGGTAAAATTACATTTTTTCAGGTATAATCAATAAAGACAAGGTATTGAATTATTAGACCAACATATCATTGAAACAAATCCAAAATCGTTTTATTTATACAAAAATTAAACGTTAACTCGGCAAAACAAGATTCTCTAATGCAAACAAAAGGATTCCAGGAAAAAAAAGAAAAACCAATTTTCTACATTTACAACCCTGTCGTCGATAACAGATTGATTTAGTATGGACAAATGGAAGGAATGTTTTCACTCAAGTCAGTTTATTCTAATAAAAATACCAGAGTGTCGGTGATCTGGCGATCCGTTGTGTGCTGTAATCTAATCAATCATTTGTCTGGACAACATATTTTCCGTGTTTATTAGCTTGTTAATATTAGATTGAGTGGAATGGGATTCATTCCGAACAACAGATTGATACAGGGATTTACGAGCTTACCAATTCTGATTCAAGGTCTACAAATTCCATTGTTGATTCTTCGGCATCAAGTAAGACAGAAACTGTTTTGACTTGTTCGCTGTCTAAAACAAGAGAAATGAAACATTTTGAGTAAATTGTATATAATTTACAGATTGTGGTTTTAAAAGACAAACAATACCGTGTAGTTTTCTCGATTTGTAACAAAAATACTCTGAAATGGTACTGGTTACAGGTTTTTTGTCTTGCATGACCAGGCTATCATTTTCAAGAAAGTATAAATTGTATTGATAGAAATAAATATTTTCAAAATAACAAATAAAATTGCAAACGTTAACGACTACGGTTTAAATTGTTATACTGTAAGTCCAGTGTAGAATACCTTTGCGAGAGATAAAAAATGCATAGCCCAAAGAGACATGACAAATTTGAAGCAAAAAAGATAAAAAGGAATCGAAACGAACAAAGGCTTGGATTATTCCATAACCTACTCAACAAAACCAACGTAGGATAAGATGCTTTGAAAGAGTTAGCATTCCCTGTCTCGCATGCGAGAACTCATATCGAAGATAATGTCAATCCAAGAAGAGGCTAAATCAGCTTTTTTGTTGAATTATCGGTAACATGTACACAACTGTGATAAACCGCGATACCATATGGATAAACCAATCCTTCCACACAAACATACCTTATACTTGTGGTTGTCCCAAGCCAGGAACTTGTAGTCAATTAGATTTTTATGTTTTATGTTTCAATTTTACAACGATTACAATGTATACTTATTTGGCCAATTGTTGTTATGTTTGAATTAAATATGAAAATACGTTTATTTTTGGGCCTTCTTCAATTTGCCTTATTCATATTTGTCCGTTATTGAATGTCTTTTGGTTACCTTTAGATCTATATATTAATAATTTATAGATATAGCGTGGTTGTCTTTAAGACAATCATTCCATTTTCTTCTTTTTATATACAATTAAGCAATATTGACGAATGCTGCAGCCTATGCGCGAAGATTTTAAATCTCATTTCACTTAAGATAAGTTGGACAAGTACAAAAATATTTTTTTGAGATTTTAAAAATAATATAAACACTAATTTATGGTCAAGCTTCAAATACATGTACTTATAACAATTAACAATTTGGACTATTCACTTTTGATCTCTCGCATGGGTATTCTACACTGGACTTAAATCAAGAGACACTTGTTTTTATAGGATTTAACTTCAATGTTAAATTATGAATGGAATAATCATGCGAGATTTCCGGAACTAACAAGGTAGAAAATCGGGACAGAAGAAAAACAGTACTCAACATCACAAGAGAATAAAACAACAAAAACATGAACCACAGTCTCCTGTAAAAAGCAAGATATGTGACAGATGTAAATATGTGAATATGAAATATTTTACAATTAAAAATGAGTTTAAAGTAAAGAGATACAAAATGTTATTGGTTATTTTCAACACCAAAGTATACCCAACCAAACAGTTGTTTATGGGTTTGAACCGTTTCAAAAATGTTAGAATTCGGTAAATGCAAACCATAAACCATTTTGTGGTCTGATTATTCAACTTAAAATTTTTTACTTAAGAAAAATATTTTAGTTTGCATTTACTAATTTGGTTTACAAATTTCTAACTATTTAAAAGATATCACTTATTCATCTAAATGCTAATACCCTACATAAACAATGTATGATTTCGTTTCACCAGAATATGTAATATTATGAAAAAATTAATTCCTCTAATATGAAACGTAGTTCTGTCACTTTTAGAGAACATACGGGCTACAAAATTGTTTAAGGTCGGCAAATGAAAAGTGCATGCATCTCGTTGATTTTAGATAATTCTAGCTTGCTGCAGGAATAATTATAGTCTCAAATGATGTTTTTGATGTTCAAATGATGTCCATTTGTTCATTAGTATAAATGGACATGATGTTATTTCTTGCAGCATTTTTACAATTCAATTTGTCGTGTTTTATCCCTAGTTTTTATGTTTGTAGTGTGATTTTTTGGTGGGATGAGGGTTAAATGTGTATCAGGATATGTTGTTGATCTCATTTGTAGATATACAGATTTTGCAATCGATTTTGTCGTATTAGAAAAAAAAAAATTGTCATGAATAATAGTGATGGCAAAGGATTATCCCCTGGGCATATCACATTTTTTTAGTGGACATTTAAATGACGATTATTTGGTGATTAAAATTAATAAGTGTTGATTTAAGAATAAAGTTATTAATTTGAATTCTTCTAGTGCAAAACACATTCACTGTAACATCGATCATTACTGACCACATTGCCGCCTCTTGAAATTGGAATAGGGGAATAACTACATGTATCAAGTTACACTTTACACCAACACTCTACACATTGATATCTTTCATAGAATGTGGTTTACTTGAAGCTGCATCAGTATCATTTAAATTATTGTTGCAAACATTATTCAGGTAAAGGCAGTATTATTTTACGCATACACGACACGATTTTTTATTTCGGGCGATTTCGAACTTTTCACAAGTAGTGGTATTGCACCCTTGTTGACGGCCTTGTGGAAACCTCTAGATCTATAAATTCCTTTTGTTTTTTTTCTCGTGGTTAGAGTGCAGTCTCTTTGACATTTACCCACATGTTTTTTTTAATTTTCGTGTGACACTTAACATGGTCAATAATTTCAATTTAAATCTTAACATACTATACAATACGTAAAACGGAAATGCCCTTTAAACATATGCATTTGGTAACTCAACATCTGCATAAATTGTAGTCATTAGTTCATTTGCTCTTCTTACGAGAGAACCAATCTATTTCACAATGGTTCTCTTTATGCAAATTGTGCAATAATAACATGTCTGTAAAAAATGCTTTGAGCACCTTTTCTCAGTGACTCTTGTGTATGGACAACTGACGGGTAATTTTTCATATACTTTAGTAATTAGTAGGAATTCTATGTGAATCTACACTTAATTTGGTAAAATCCGAAACTTTTTGTTTATTTCGATGAATTGCGTTGATATTAATGCATAATAATGGTGTCCGTGAAAAATAAACCATGGGTGACTTTTGCATCTGAACATCCATATCTAGGCAAATGTAGTAGTCACGAAGGGGATAACCAATACATCTTTTCATTAGGTCATGTGTAGAATACCCATGCGAGAGATCAAAAGTGCACAGTCCAAAGAGACAAGACAAACCCGACACAAACCAAAAGATAAGCAAAACAAAAGGAACAAATGTCTTAAAATCCATGAATTCCTTCACAAAACGTGAGTGTGATATGGTACTCCTGACGGGGAAGCTTCCCCGTCCTGCGCGCAACAACTGTCGTGGAGTTCTTAATGTCAAAATCAGTGTCAAGTATTGAGTCCTTAATGTCAAAATCAGTGTCAAACCAGGATGTCAAAATCAGAAGTGTCAATTTCTGTCATTTCCGGAAGGAATCGCAGGAACTACATAAACAAGGAGTGGGACCAGGTGTCATGAAAGGCAAGCATCCCCAGTCCAGATATATTGCTGATACGTCTGAATCTGCTTCTGGTAAACCATCAATTAATAATGTAATTATATAGAAATACAAATACATTTATATCATATACACGTTGTCTTTTTTCTGCTTTTTTAATCCTTTCAGTTATGTTTTAAACTGTTTTCGGATTTTTCAAGTCATTTTAAAGACTTTTATCATGGGCGTTTATGGCAATAATCTTATCCTAGCTTATCTGGACAATAACCTGATTACTTATATTGAATTATTTGACATGAAATTGATCAAACAATGTTTTACAGAAATTTGCTGCATTTGTTTAAATTCTAAAACACTAAATACAGAAAGGCCAAAAAAAGTGTTGCACTTTGTAGTATCCCTGCTGTCAGATTTGGCTTTCCATTTCGATTTGTTTTGGTTTGAGTGCTTCTTTTAGTGTTTGGATCTTGGATCTTCCTACATTTTGATTTTATGCTACTGATGAGAGGTTACTCCTTGAAATTTACTTATAGCATACGAAAATACTCCATATTGATTCAACAATTCTTAATTTTTTATTGTATTATTTAAATTCATTTCACTATAGCTAATAAGACTAATAAAATGGTTACATGTCATAAAATTTTACTGTATTAGATGATGCAAAGTATATAATACATGCGTAAATAGTTCAGTATTATGAAAAGTTCTATACTATGGTTCACCAGAAAACTGTAACAACTTTTAAGTCTGTTTATCATCACATATGTCAAGCTGTATGTAATTTTTATCTAAACATGTACGAATTTTCAGACAACTTACTCTGGTTTATTTCTACAATTTCAACATAATTGTCATCTGCTGTTGAAATACAATATAATTTAATTTACAGATGTCATGATGAATAATGATGAGTTTTTATTTCGCGTGTAATATCATCTAAGTAATTGAGATTACTCTATGGCGTATAACCAGGGTTATAATTTCACTACCCAATCATGATCACATGTAATAAAACGATGATTATTTCATCTTAAATCGATATTTGTGTCAAAGTTTTCAAAGATAAAAATATAAAGCAGGGAATAATTGTTTTGAAACGATTTTTCAATGTTCACCTTTGCCAAGAACGATCAAATGTTGTATAAGTAGGTTGTGTAAACAGACAAGCGCTGTAGAGCAAATAATCATCGCATTTGAATATCCAGATCTAACCTGCCATTAAACATATCAACAGAAATTTCCTCGTATTTTTAATTATAAGGATACCGACACTTTGGATATTCAAAAACGATACGTTAGACAACAAACTGTCAAGCAACAAAACTTCATAAGCTTATCCAAATACCTACAAAAATCAAAGCAATCGATATTTTCTATTTTTTTGGTTTGCTGTAAGATGATCAGCATCTAACCTTGTCTTCGTTTTCATATAAACCATTTATCCTGTTAAAGCAGCGCAGCTAAAAGTAGTAGAGATACACAAATATCAAACTTTCAGATGATAAATAATGTTTTCGGACGCAGACCACAATGTCCATAACTACTTATTGCGTACATCGCATACACTTTTGACAGATATGGTCGTTTAAATGTGTTCTGCTTACACCTTTTTTAATTGACGCGTCGTAGTCTTGAAATATGTGACTCAAACAGTTAAAACACGAAACATTTGATATTTATTGAGAACATAAACGAAAATTGAAATCGAAAGGCATGGTACCTTAATGAATCAGGTAAAAAAACGGTAAACATGATGGAAAGATTAATTCGATATTTTATTTGGGGGGAAGGGGCAGTATACCAAATCAAACATGTCAAACTGTCATAGAAATCATCCATCAACACTTAAAGTGTATTCACGTTTCTAAGAATTTTTTGTAATCCCTCGTCGTAAACTCTCGAAGAATAGGGAAGCGAAAACATTTTTGATTAGATTCTAGAGGTAGGAAACTTAAACTAATCTTTGCCTGGGGGAAACGAACCTTCCATTTCATTAAATGCGATCGACCGCAGATATCAACAGAAAAATATCCCAAAATGCATTTTGTCAGTTATCAGGATAACAGACTTCTGGCTACTGATAAGTCTTTACCTTGGGGAACAAACTGTCCAGCAACAAAGCTGAAGAGACTTGATATAAAGTCAAAAAAGGTTAAGACTCTAATAACAATTGAAAAAACATGTTTGTCATTTTTGTCTCTGCTAAAATAAAAGCAAAAAGCAAAAAGCAAAAGTAAAATAAAACAATATATAATATAAGTGCTACTGTAAAATAATACGTTATTTGCGAATGACATGATAAATATGGATGAGTTTTGATTTTCGCGTTAATATCATCTCACTAATTGAAACTACACGCTATAAATAAATATGGTTATAATTTCAAGCCCAAAACATTATCACATGTTATAAACACGAGTATTATTTAATCCAAATCGATATATGTGCTGTGCGTAGGTCGTAAAAAAACTTCCCGTGCTTGAGTTGTATGCTATTATTTATTTTTTGGTACTGGAATGTGTGTTGAAAAGATACGGTTTAAATCTTTCCAATAAACGTTATTTGTATCATTTCATGATTGTATCTTTATATTTACCTTAACGGCGTTCGTTACGTCATGAACTGTATATTTTATTCTTGCGTGAATGTACACATGGTTTAAGGAATTCATAAATTATATCAGTCTTCCTATTTTTGGTTCCTTACATGTCTGATGAAGTTAAATCCAGAAAAGCGCTTTAAACACAGAAAATTTGTCCTTGGAATATTTGTTATAAACGAGGGTAAGGTCCACATCTTGTCTTTTTGACCAATTTTCCATATTCTTTCTCTTTAATGAAAATGTCAGACAGTAAAACTGTTTAAAAAAGAGTATATCAAAGTGGTTATTGGGTTATTGTATTGACACTAGTAAGAATATCGCAAAGACAAAAATAAGGAAGGACATACATATATATATTAATAGAAGAATTATTGTTGCACTGGAATCGCCTTGGTGGTGTAATGGTTAGCGTGCTCGCCTCGAGTGTGGAAGGTCGTGGGTTCGATCCGCGGACTTCTAACCAATGACATTAAAATTGGTATTTTCTGCTTCTCCTCTAAGAATGCAGCATTTAGGATCAAGAGCAAAGATTGTTTGGCCCAGAGTCAGAATAATGTGTCTGGGTAAAGTGGTATGTCTTCCTGCGGACTGTTGCTTTTGTGAGCTACCACATTAAAAGTCCGGCTCAGCGTGTCGGTCTAGTACAAAGCAGGCTTCATTAGTCATCATCATTCATTAATATGCTCTCGTCCTGAATATGCATGAAATATTTTCCACTTGACGTTAAGCAACATTCAGTCAATCAATCAATATTGCATCGGGATAATTTTTGCCTATGTGAATTTAAACCTCCAATCTCCGTACCAAAATCTTTTGAATTCCGGTTGTCAGTTAAAGACTGTGCCAATGTTAGAGAGTGATTGCTCTCGTGGCGGAAAATGATCTAAAATGACGTCATGTAAGAGGTTTCTTGCAGACGACTTTCACACGTGCGGGAAAAAAAGGGGGCATAGTTTAACTATCCTGGCAGTAAACCCGTGACAAAGATCATGGGAGTGCAGTCTACGGAACGGAAACGGAACGGAAATGATCTTTGCGGGGAAATGATTAAACTTCTATATTAATAGAAAAGTAAAACAAAATCATGAATCTTTAAAAAGGTAAAATGGACAAAAAGAACATATATTTCTGTACAAATAATCTGTGTACTAAAGGTCTGGTGACCCAATAAATGATATCTTCAGGATGACCAGTCGAACAGATGTTGAATGGAAACAATAGTATGAAATCAATTGCTTCACTACGAATCAAGACAATGGGGAAATGGAGAAGAATGATTTTAAGAATTACATTTTACTTACATAACGTAATTAAATTTAAGTAACACAACACTATTGTTATATCACTAGCACAGCATTCGAATTTGACGAGAGGATCAAAACATAATTAACCGCCGTGGGCATTTTAGTAATAAGCAATAATTGATGTTTATGACTTTTATGGGGATAAGGATTAATATTAAGATGCCTATGATCAGTTTTATATCAGTAATATTAGAGGAATAATAAAAACACGAATTATTTAAATTCGGAGAAGAATGCATATGGTTCGAAATTTAAAAGATGAAAAGGCAAGGTAAACATGAAACATATTAAAGACCAAATAATCAAAAGGAACACAGATTTGGACTCAAGGTTCAGTATAAAACAATAGCATTGTCAGGTGATAATGTTTGTATCTGAACCTTTTACATGTAAAAATATTCGTCGAAGAAAATTGATATTGATTACGACATAACAGGAATTCAAAGGGGCAGACAGAAATCGATTAGTCAGAAGACGGAAAAGACCATGTCCAACAAAATGAAACGAACAAACATGAAACACACAACATTATACTGAAAATTAAAGCTGGAGTAACACGAACCCTATAAAAACCAGGGTGAGTTCAGGTGATCCGGAAGGGTATGCAACTCCTGCCCCACTAGTGGCATCCGTCGTGTAACTCATTAGTCAAAGCCGTTGTATAGTCACAATCGATGTTAGTCACAACCGGTATAGGAACATGACACTCATTTACAAAAAGTAAAAGAAAGAAAAGCCACTATATATTTTACGTTTTTATCTTTTGATGTTGCTAGGATCTGATAGATATAAAAAATAAGCAATTGATCAAATCGATCAAAATGATATCCACATTAGAACACTCCCATTCCAATATTACCCTTTGTAAACGGCAAACCATCTATCCTGATATTCGATTTATTTAAATGTCAATGTCCTTTTCGCTTCACAATAATGTGCCGTTTCTTATATCCACGCGAGTAGCTTTATCTTAAAACTACTACTTAACTTGTTAAAATCTGCACCTTAAAAATATGGTGTTAATGTTCACATTTTACAGTATTGTTCTCAAATGCCATTGAAACATTATCGAACAGATCCAATGGTTCGATACATTTAATTGTTGAAATGTTTGATCCTAAGAGAAATATCATGTGGAGACTAAAAATGAGATCATATTTCTCCTATATCAAAATTATAACACTATATCCACAGGTTAAATTCATACCTGAAAACAGATAATTTATCTAAAGGAGTATGTGGGAAATCATGATGATTAAGCACATGTAAAATGAAAACATCATCAAAGCTTCTAAAAAATATTTCTAGACACCGTTTATGGTTTTTGTAACAATGCAATGTAACAGTTAGGTATTACGATGCATTATTTAGGAAAACAGCAGTCAAAGTGATTCATGCCTGAATTCCTAAATGTTTGACATTTTCAATTATAATTGGATATCATTTGCTTTTCCATTGCTTTCAAATATGTGAGAGCTTGAATGGGGAACATCTAAATATTTTAGGATTTTGTCTCTAAAGTGGTCAATGTTACATTATCTTTTTTAGGATTTTCAGAATTTTTGTCCGAGTTACTGTCTTGCTAGATTGTTCAGTGGAATATAAACAGATTGCGATAAACTTTCAAACAATAACATGAATAAGAAATATATTAAACTTAACCAAACCAAGATTTTCTTTTTTGTCACCGAAATCTGTATTAAAATCGGTACATTGTCAATTCATGTGACTAATTTTTAATGTTTTAGTCCAAGAATGATTGAATTGATTAGAAGACATTGCTCCATTTTCAATAGTACCTGACCTTGTCCACGTTTTCATAGATTTCATGTTACTTCAGACATATATGTATGTTACTGGTGGTTTCCATTGCTTTTACGGGATTGAATAGTTCTCTTCCCGGCAGATTAAATTAGGAGATAACTGAATTTACTTTAAGCTATGAGGAATCGTTGATTTTACTGTCGCAAATTGAGTTTACCTGGCGACGCGTAGCGGAGCAAGGTAAACGGATATTTGCGACAGAAAAATCAAAATTTACGTCCGAAAAGCTTAAAATCAATACAGTTATCTCCACTTTAATGAAATTGTAATTCAAAACCTTTAATTTATGTTAAATTAAAGGTGAAAAAAGAATTTCCGCAGAAGTTGTAGACGTTTCCCACTGATAAACGTCATAGAAACAACAAGACGTCACATGATCGCTTCCATTTTGAAATGTGAACAACTGGCGTTTATAGGCTTCGTGTACGCTTCAAATTTAGATAAATTTGTTCTTAAGTAAGTTTTGTCGTTAGACATATAAAATATTTTGTGTATTTGATTGCATTCGACAAGCAATAAATTTATTGTTCCAACATGGTGGCAATATGGCGGCTTTTATATTAGTTCATCTTACTGACGACAAATTTATTGTAAATTGTACGTAGAATTCAAGCCAATCAAATAAGGTGTTACAAAAATATTGCATTAGAAAAGCCCTTTGTAGATTTGAACTGTGTGGGCCTTTGGATGAACAAAAAACTAAGTTTTCTGTCCAAACCCATCCTTTCTCATACCTGTATTAGTTTATGTTTTTGCAATGATGTGACCCATCTTTCTTCCATCATTAACTTTAATTATTAATTGTTAAATTGGTTCGTCTAATGAAGAAATGTTAAAATTTGAAATACTTGCCACTGAAAAGAAGAAACTTTTAAAACCAATTTAAGAAATTACAATGTCAAACTTCACACTTGTGTTGCGTAGACATTTCAAGTATTTTCTTTATATTAACCTATTTTTTTCATCCTACGACACATTATGAATCAGTATTAAGGAAACAATGTTGAATGAAGCTAATTAAGGTTTGCTTAATTGTCGCTTTTAAGGTGATATATCGTATTTTTTATGAAAGGAGTAGGCGTTCAGACGTAAAATAGGTGTCCACGTGTGGATATATGTAGCAAGAAAACGACAACAAAGCATCAAATTTTGTCATTTTCTTAAATCGGAATATCTATTGTGTGAACATTTAAGCATCTCTTTATTTCTAAAAAAAATATTTTCAGTACAGGACGAGATGCAGACAGTTTCATACAACAACCCGCTATAAAATGGTTGAGAAATTGTTGAATTTGAAGTCTTTAGCATGAGACATATTTTCAAAGTCGTATATTTAAGGTTTGCTGCATACGACTACTGAAATGCTCGTTATCCTCCTTGGCGAACGGTTTAAGAGTAACGCTTGATGTTCAAACCTGCTAATTGACAACGAAAATACCAATTTCAAATCATTTCTTTTGTTATTTCTTCACAAAGCCTCAGGCATTATTTTTCTCCCTTCGCTTTATAACCGGATTAAAGTAAAATCGGTAACAGAACGTGGCAAAGAAAACAAAAGAGCAAACCATGTCTGGTAACGTTGGAATCATTCAGAGCTGCTAGAAGCAGTTAGATATAAACAAACAAACATTTTTATGGTACGGTATATCATAATCCCTGAGGAATATGTTCATTTACTCACTGTTTTTTTTGATAAATCACCAATTTAAAAAAATATCTGACGTTTAATATGCTAATATCACTTTCACTTAAAAAATGTACTATTCTCCATATGCTTTCTATGTAAGTACAGCCAAAATAAGTTCATTTTGTTTGTAAAATCTTTACCACAAAGGTTAAAGCTATACACTTGTATCAATGAAATGTAGTTTAAAGCTTTGTATTTGTATTAGTGTTTTGTAGGTTACACAATTGTTTTTATATAAATAGGTAAAAGTTACACATTTGTGTCAATTTTTGTAGAAAATTTTTCATATTTGTATTAGTGGTATGTAGGTAAAAATAACTCATAATTGACAATATAAGTAAATGGTGAAAATATGTAGCAGTATTATGTAAGTGTCATGTAGGTAAATCTTACACATTTGTATTAGTGTTGTGTAGGTTAAATCTATACATTTTTATTAGTTATATGTAGGTAAAAGTTATACATTCGTATCAGTGTTATATTGGTAAAAGCTATACATTTGTATCAGAATTATACCGGTGCAAATGTGTAGCAGCCACCTACACAACAGACTATTATGCAGCACTGCCTGCAGACCCTACTATGCAGAATGATATTTCTGTAAACTATTGGCAAACAAAAAAACGAGAACATATTTCAAAATAAGCTCACTTGTCATGTTAACTCACTGAAGGCTAGTTTACTTATTTCGTTTCGGTAAAACAAGTTTACATATTACATTATGACAAGGTTACGGGAGTTTTCGTCGATATTTTGTGAAGATTGCAGCTTGAGCCATGAAAACGGTTGGTAAGTAGAACCTCTCCAAACGAAACGTCCATTGGTTTTTCGGGAAGTAATAATTATCTACGCCGAATGTCATTCTGTAGGTTTGAAAACAGATCAGGACTTTTGTCGTACATCAACCTTAATGACTAGTTACATTTTGTTGCCTTGTTGTTATCCAAACAACCCCTTAAATAGATAATTGTTGAACTAGTTTTACCTTTTTAAACGCAATTTCAAATAATGACATTCTCCTACTCAACGCTTTTAAATTTTGGTAGTCGCTCAAAGTCTTGCCTTAAAGCACTGTAAAAATCGGGCAGCGTGTTTGCTAATAATAAATTCTATGTCAAATGGCCATTTATTAAATAAAGATTTTTTCATCTCATGACACGTAATAAGGCAAACAACGTTGAATGATAATAATTGAGGTTGCTATATTATCGCTTTTTAGGTAATATTTGTTGTATTTTCCTGATAGAAGTAGGCGTTCAGACATACTGAAGTTCTGCATGTGTTAACTTGTAAAGTAATGTAACCAAAACAAGATGACATAGCAGCAAATTTGCTAAATGAAATAAGACTGACTTGTCTAAAGTTTCAAATATATTTGTGTTGAATCTAAAATAAGGTTTTTGTAAATAAATAAACATGTATCTGTCCAGTGTAGAAAACCAATGTGAGAGATCAAAAGTGCAAAGACCAATAGGACAAGACAAATTTAAAACAAACTTACTGATAAAACGAAAACAAAAGTAACAAAGGTTTGTAATTCACGAACTCTTGTACAAAACAGGAGTGAGATCAGGTGGCATTTGTGTACTTATTTCATCATGTTCATATATCTCTCACAGAGATTTAGTATGGAACATTTTGTAATAACATAATTGTAAAAATTTGTATTTGGATTTTGAATAAGCAATTTTTTTTTCGAAGTGGAATTTTAAAGATAAAACTATTTAATTGATCATTATTTTTTCCAGTACAGATGAACGTGCCTTAAAGAATTTTAGTAGATTTCCGAACCTATTAATTGACTACAACAATAACAACTAAATAATGGCAAAAGCGTTTGTAGTGTTCTTTTCGTCAAATTCACCTTTGGAATTATTTGAATCTTTTACAATGAAACCAAAAAAAGTTCTGTTTGGCACAAGTCTAAAATTGTTTTAGGTTTAAAGGTGATATTAGTGAAGTTATCATTGTCAAGGTTATATACTTTCCATGAGAATAAATGAAAGAGCAGAGGAAATTTCATGATAGATTCATATTGAGATTTTTTATTTAAACCAGGTCTTATCAAAATTTTGAAATTTTACTCAAGAAACACAGATGTGTCACCAAAGAAAAGGAAATACAATATCGAGAAATCGTTTCTTATTTGCATTATATAAATATTCAATTTCAATTTCTTTTTCAAAAAGAATCCCCAGTGTCTTTACTTGATAGTTTCTTTTTGTAAAATTGATTGAACTTAAGGTGGTAGAGCTGGTTTAAGGGAAAAAACTCTTAAAATCAGTAATATGTTTTTAAAATCTCGTTTCGTTAAATGCTCTTTAAGCATTTAATTGACACAGAACAAAATTAATCTTTGTTAACAAGATGCTTACATAAGATTTATAAAT